>CAEFZX010010651.1:0-31160 GCA_903066825.1 Alfaro cultratus
CTGGCCTTTGTAAAATCCTAGATTTCCAGATTTCAATCTCATGGTGAAACATGTTGACAGCATCATGCTGTTGGAATCTTGATGCTTCTTTTCAATAGGGACACATAAGTTGGTGAGGACCAAAGGGAAGATGAAAGAAGAAAGATAACCTGTTGGAGGTTGAAAAATACTTGAAACCGGGTGACGGTTCACATTACAGAAGGACAATTTCTGCACCCATGGAGCCAGAGCTACATTAGTGATTGTTATAAGAACTAAACCCATTGAAATAGTCAAATATTTGTGAAAAGTCTATTTCTTTTTAAATCTAAAACTAAACTCTGAGAAAATTACTTGTGGAGCAGTTGGTGTCTCCGAAATGAAGAGTAACACAATTTTAGCAAATACATGTAGAGGGGTGCATGTAAAATATAAATGTTGAAAGACTGTACTGCTTTTATGGCATAAGAAGTCCTCAGTAGGAGTGACAACATGTATAGCAGGAAAAGCAACGGCTGGTAATGAAGCCTGTATTCTAAATAAAACCTTGATACAGAATGACTCATGGTTTGGCTTGCGGAAATGAGTCATAGTAAGATGTGTTTGAATGATATAGGTAAAGTTAAGCTTAAGTTTAACTTTTTTTCATTCAGTAGTTGTTTCTTTGATTAAATGGGCCTAAAGGTTTTGTAACTTTTTTTCTTTTGTTTTTATCCTTTGTTCAAGCTTGTAGCTTTAAGCTCCAGAATTGTGCATCCTTGACTGAAATCAGGAAAGTTGAGTGGAAAAATGCATGGAAGATAAGAACTGCCAGCACAAGGTCACTGAAAAGGCAGGTGAAAGATACCACTTAATGATGTTCGGCTGGAAATGTCAAACTCTGGCATCAGTGTAGGATACACCAGGGCTAAAGCAGTGAACTGAGAAGTCTCCAGTTCAAGTTTGAGTTTTAGTACAGATCAGCTAACATGTTGTACAGACAAAAGACACTTTAAGATCACAAGAAACACCTTGTTTGCCTTAATGGTCCACATACTGGCTCCCTTCTATTTCATTTCAATTGCAGGAACTGTCGCTTAGCTTTGGTTTGTCCTCCCCATAGCCAATATGGTGGCTGCTTCATATTGTTTCAGGTGTCTCCTGCAGAAGAAGCATTATTTAATGTGTGACCAGTCTATGCTTTTTGCATTTGTACTTTCACAGAATTCAACAACAGTTCCTTCCCAGATGGTCTTTGCAGAAAATGTCCTCAATCACTTCTGTTGTTTTTAATCTGACAAGAAACTAAACAGATTTTTAATTGCATGATTGATTTTTTTTTTTTTTTATGGTTTAAAAAATGTTCATCTACTTTAAAAATAATTCAAATTCAAATTTTTATTTATTTACAGTTCATCCAATTAAGATTTTTTGTTTGTTTTTCATTCCCTCCCACATGATAATAATTTACCTTTAAATGCTGATTTGTTTCATTCAATCTATATTTGAAAGGAAATAGATTAAAATTGCTTTGTTGTGAGGTCTTAAAGATATAATTACAACAAAGACCAATAAAACTGGACCAGTAAAAACTACTGTAAGTCATGTTATTGTCTTTTGGACATTTACCCTTCTGTCTTATATTCTGACACTTGGTCAATTTCCCACCCTTTGTTCTCCAGGATCACCTTTTGCCACCTGCCCTTTCAGAGTAAATGGCTGTACGTGGGGACGGAGCGTGGAAACACACACATCGTCAACATTGAGTCTTTTATTTTGTCTGGATATGTTATCATGTGGAACAAGGCCATAGAACTGTAAGTATCTTGCACCACAGTCTACAGTGATCATTGTTATTATGGTGTCAGTAGAGATTTTTTAATTGTTAGGATAATGATACTTGTGGAGCTGCAGACAGTAATTGTTAAAGTGGTTTGTTGGTTGCTAAGTATTGATTGTAAATGATTAAATTTTTTGCTTTTGGCTTAAAAAAAACAAGCAGCCATTCATGACCTTTAAATTTAGCTCATTTGTTGCTGAGCATCTTGTGACATAAAATTGCTTTTTAAAATTAGGAGCTGTTACTGGTGACTGCATACTGGGCAGATATGTGACCACTGTATTTTTGTTATAAAATTTGTTACAGGGTTATGAAAATAATTATTAAAAATAGCAATTATAATATTAGCCTCTTCCTCTAACTCATCTCACTTTACATATCTTATACTCCCACAGAATAAGTATACCATGAATATACAAAGTGCACTGATTATTAAGTATATTTTTCTTAAAATAATATTAGCAATCTTGTGAGTCATCGTTACTTAAAACGCAAAGATTTACTCATCTGACATTTACTTTTGTTTGTGTATGGCTGGCTGTGCAGACTGGCAGCCTACATACAGTAAGCTGCAGATTGACAACTAAAAGCACAAGAAAACAGCTGGAGCTCAGTTCCATTGTACGCCCATTTTTTTCTTGGCTTCACCCACCTATGTGCCACTCTTCTGGTGTAACCCTGACAAGTCACCCTGCTCCAGTGTCAGTCATAAATTTTTTTCCAAACCATGTTGTATGTCAGCCCAAACTAAAGTGAGCAGTTTTAACACTGATGTGTTTGTGTGGGAGGCCTGACTGCCAATCAGTTTGTAGGGCTGGGGTGTTAGTCGGCGAGTGTTGTTAATCTGTTCTTTTGTAGATCTCTATTGGAAGAAACAAAGCAAAAATAATTTCTTTTCAAACAGTTCACGTCTTTTTTGTTGTTGGATGTCCCTATCAGGATTTTCTGTCCCTGGCAATAATTAAGTTGAGCCAAGTTTATTTGTACAGCACAATACATTTTACTTTTAATTCACATATATGTATTAAAAAACCTTGAACCATTATCTTTCTGCTTTATGATTATGTGCAACTTTGCATTATTTAAAAAAAAAAAATCAGTTAAAAAAATTACGTTTACGGTTGTAAAAGTTCAAGGTGTGCAATTACTTATTTTGCAAGGCTCTGTATTGCACTAAAAAAAAAACCTTTAAACCAGCAGCTATCGAAATACTCAGTAAGGCTTTGTTGAACTGTGGGCATGCAAACATATTTAAAGATTATGGACACGTTATCAATAAATAAAAACCCAAAGACAGTTTTTATAGAACAACAGATTTGACATTGTCACTAGTTTGTTTATTCTTCCTCACGAGGCAGCAGGGCATTCATCCACCTCAGTGGAAGAATCCTTCTCTCTTTATTAAATATAAACTAATCTATTCTATATTTTACATTTCTCCACTTTCTGTCCCTTTCTAAGCTAGAGTTCATGAGAAGTATAACCAGAAGATAATCATTCTTCTCCTATCAGTATACAGAGGGACTTGGGAAATTCATTGTTTGTAATGAAAAACTTTCCACAGAACATGAATAAGGATGAGCCAGGGCTTTGTGTTTTTTCAACTGTGGATAATTTAGTGAGCAGGAGAGAAATTGTTCAGATTTTTCAAATAAGTGTGAGTAACATGCACATGTTACTCGCACTCGCACTTTCGTGTGTGTCTCTGCGCTCTGAGTGTTTGTTTGTGAACACCCATTCACAGATGGATTAATTTAATTCAAACCGAAGTGTGCACTCTTGAAAAGAGTCTGTTATAGCAACAATTCAACAGGGACTTCGGCGCCAAAATGGGAGGACCTGGCTCTCATTGAAATTCAAATAGCTTTGCAACATATTTAATGCCCAATTTCATCTCCAGGAAATTTGTTCCAAAATGAGATGTGAAAAATGAGATGCAAGAGGAATGGGAGAATACAGCAGCTCACTCAGCTACATGTTATAGATCCTAATAATAAGTGGAATTGTGTTTACGCCTTGCATTGTGTAATCAACACTGGCATGTCTAGCTTTGTGCTGCAAGAATAGCGAAAACAAACAATAGACTTTCAGCAACTTTGTGATGCTGTAAGTGGTCATGCCACATAAAATATAATTCATGTCAGGCTTAGGCTATAGAAAAATTATTGTCTTGACAGGTTTTTTAAAGATAAAGAGTCAAATCATGCACTTTGCAAAGGTCATCAATCACAATTATAACCATTGCCTTAAATCAATATACAAAAATTGTGATTATATTGGAACAGTGTAGTAGTTACACTTTCCTGAGATCAAACTTTCTTAATATGTTTTTAATCTAGGAGACTTAAGGTAACATATTGTGTAAAAGAACTTAAACAAGTTAATAATGTGATTGTAATTTCTTAATGGAATAAGTACACATGTTTTGACATAATTAGCAGAAATATACATGAATGAGAGAAGCTTTGTTCTTAATTTATCCATGTTAAAATACAACATTAGAACAGAAAAAAAGATTCCACAAAGAAAAGACCTTTAATGCAAATATTACAAGCTTCAAATAAAGGGCTAAATGATGTGTAGTTAAGCCCTCCAACACTTTTTTAACATATTTTGTTTATAATAATGTAGTTCAAGTTGTTACTTTTATCTTAAAAAGTTTAGATGCTGCCTCTAAAATTGTCATATGACATGGTTGTTTCAAAGTTTTTTGTCCTCTGTGTCTGTTGCTCCTGGACTGGTGACCTGACCAGTACATACTCCTGGGTCATTTTTTCCCACCTCCACCATTATAGTGCTCCGTCTAAGTACATTTCTTTGTCAATCATTTCTTATGAAAAAGTATGATGCTATCTGTAATTGTTTTCCGTGATGTTTGAGTGGTGTTCAATGGTTATTATTCTACCATGACTTCCTGCACAGTGACTGTCTAACACTACTCTTTTTACAAAATCCCTCTCAATCTAAATAAATCAAAACATCTATAACAATCAAACAGTGTTTTCCTCTAAAATAAATAATCTATTTTTAGCCATTTCATGTATCTAAATCTGAATTCTTTAGATATATGTCACATGCTTGGGCAACCTGAAGCAAAGCCTTCTCACCTGGGATATAAAATAAATATATGTGGTAGTCTGAATGTATTGTGTTCTTGACATGTTTGCAGCCGACTATTTCCTGCCCAGTCTAGCTCCCTTTCAGCTGTCATTTTGATTATTTACCCTCATCTATCCATGATTGGTTGCCATGGTTCCAGTGGACCTGGTGGAGATTAACATGTCCTTGCATGACATTTGTTTGAAAATAATTGAATACTTACAATATCTATTTAAATTCTGTCCTTCCCTCTCACTTTCCAGCATGTGCTGGGGCGTGCTTTATATAAATTTTTTGATTCCCAAGGCCACAAAAGGCTGTATTGTTTAACAGTTGCTGGTTTCTTTGGCAACACCATTGCTCAACAGACACTGGGACACCAGCAGCGTTCTTAAAAGCTTTTACGAGGACTGATATGGTAATCTGTTCATTAGACAAAGCCATCTGGACAAATTTAGTTCTTACACAATACATTGTCAGAAATTAAATCAAAATTTTAAATTTGTATGTTAATTTATTCTATTTACGGCTTCTGGCTATGCAGTATGACGAGTCCAAAAGGCTGGCTGGTTAAACAAGGTGTCAAAAAGTATACAAGGACATTTCTGTGGTTTAGAATCAGTCAGTAAGTCAGTCAGTAAATTATTTTAAATTTATTTGAGGAGAACATTTTATTCAAATGAGTGTTTTGCATGGATTATAAAAATACTGGCATCCTATTCACATAAATGGAATCACCAAATTAAGTACATTTGAAACAAAAATCATAAAAATAAAATATTAGACAGGTTGTGACAACACAATAAAATGGAACTGTGAAAACAAAAGCATTAAAAAGACCAAACAAAATGTGCAATAACCTTTAAATTAATATAGAACTTATAAAATCTGATAAATAATAAATTATAGCACAGAAGACTCAATTAAAAACGTAACTAATATGTATTAAAGTTAATCTATAATACAGTAGCTTCACTAGCTGGTTGTTTCATGTTTTTATATATTTAACTTGGGGATTTTAGAGATTGTTTTTACTTGGGTGCATGGAGGAAATATTGCAGCCTTAGATCCTCTCTACTTCTGAAAACAAAAAACAAAACAGCAAAATTACAAATTAATGTTGGAGCTTAGCAATACTGTCTCATGCTAAAATTAAATGAGTGTTGTCAACCAAAGCCACTACGTAACATTTAATTGTTTTCATTAATTTATGTGATAAACTTTACTTGGGGAAAAAATGGAAAATCACTCCTGTGTATGTTGTTGAGAATAAATAATTTGTGTTTTCCTTCTATCTCTGTTAGCTAGATGCTAAGCTAAACCTAAAGGAAATGACGTGTTAGGAAATGCAAATGAGAACTAGGGGTAAGGGATGACGCATTAGGGAACGCCGTCTTTGGAGAGTAGCTTAGAGAGAGGCTAACAAAGGGAATGGAAAACTGTTCTGGGGTGCCATTTTGTATGTTGCCTCTTAAAGATGGCAGGTCAGAGTGGACCAGCTGTGTTTTGGTATTAATAAATGGAATTCATAGATTCAACTCAGTGACTCTTCTTTAACCTCATACATCAAAAACTCAGCATGCAGAACGGATGATTCTCTACAATGTTGAGCTACTATCACATCATGCCCTTCAGTTTGTGAAATATATGTTAAGTAGTGACAAAACTGTGCTATACATATAAAGATATATATACATTTAAGACGTAAAAAAGGAACATTTTAAGAAAAACAGTGAAAAATGAAAAAAAAATTATGAAAGGAAGACGCTCACAGGGATGTGACTTAAGAAACTAAAAACCTGCAAAATTAATGTTTGTTATTGTTACTCTGAAATCATAAATTCTGACTTCTAAATCAGAATTGCCAACCTGAACAACTTCTGAAGTCTGTGTTTTGCCTTGGACAATTAGTGGACCTTGAACTGCCTAAGTTATGTATGTAAGACAAACAAAAACAACACTTGTTCACTTATTCTTCAAATGGTCCCAATGCCAGCAAACTCTGCAAGTCAGCAGAGAGTTTACCTTTTACAAGATGTTTGTTTCGTTCCTGTATGACAGACACTTGCTGAGTTAGCAAAACTGAAGCGTAGCAAAAATATCTCAAAGTCATAAAGCATGTCTACTTTCTCTGTCTACTCTATCAGATGAAGTGGGCCAGTACGCTTTGACTTAAAAATGTTTTTTATATACAGTTATTTGCTTGTATCACTTACAGTAATTAGCTTGAATGCTGACCACAACAATTAGCAAATCCCATTGGTTTTCTCACTTACAGCTGCACCATGGCTGAGGCAGAAGTGACAGTATGAATACATTAAGGGAGATGAACAAGGGTAGTTGTGATGGATACTAAATGGAAGCAGGTGTGGGGGTAAACATGCAGAAGAATGGAAGCAAAGTAAACAAAGTTAAAACACCAAAGGAACTAACACAAAATATGAGGACTATTTCAGGTCCTCCAGATTGAGAAGATTCCCCTTAAATGTCTACATTTAAAACTCTATGATCACATCAGGATTCACAAACACCTACATGACTAAAGACTCTTGTCTATTAGAGCCACATCAACATGTTTTTAAAGAAAACATGTTGGTTTGTTTAGCCTCTTAATACAGTTATAATAATACAAAGTCATCTGGCATTTTTTCATGAATGGAATCTTTTTTTTAATCTTTTGGCTTATCTGCTACTTTACTTTTGTACAGATTTCAAAGCTTGGCCTTGCCAGTTGTCAGAAAAAACTTCCTCACAAAGTCACTAATTTCTTGGCAACCCACCTGAAATTCTCATATCCGTCTCTTCAGTGTGAAGGCTTTCAGCATCCAAAGAATACAGTCTTCTGTATACAAAAGCAAGCATTAGTCCTGAGTCATGGCCATGGAAAATCCAATAAGTACAGAGAACATTTTTTCCTCTGCATCAATGTTTTTCATAAATAAACTCTAAGATAACTTTGTATCATCAGTTGACTCTAGTGGATGTCTATCTGTGAGCAGGTATTTAGGTAAGTGATTTAGTTAGTCTTTATGAAAAGGCGTAGATCAATATATAGCAAGCATTTCAATTCATGTGTTTTTGTTGTGGAGCACCTATGTAGTGGGATCATTAGCAAATAGTTAATTTAATGTAAGAAAATAACTGATAGAACTGATAGAACTGAGATAAAGTTGTGGAGAAAGCAGAACAAATCCATAGAGCTGTTCTATCTATCATCAGAAAGATTGTATAGGTCTATGGTGAGAGATGGCCATTCACCTACACTGATGAGTATTAATCAAAGAAGCAGCCAAATGGTCAGTTACTCTGAAGGAGCCGCAACTGTTTCAACAGACTGGCTAGATTTGTTGACAGGTAAACCAAGTACAAGCCTTGCATTTTAAAGATCTCACCTTTATGTAAAATTCATAAGCAAAAAGCTGTTGTTGAAAGGCTATAAAAAGACCCAGTTGCAGCTTTCCACAAGCAATGAAGGGCTTGTGAAAGAAGGTTCTCTGATCAGAAAAGACTAAAACGGACCATCATCTAACATGTACAGCTCTTTGTTTGGTGGAAAACCAACATTTTAGCCTACCCTGAACACGCCATCTGCACTGTGAAACATGGTGGTGTCAGCGCTGTATTATAGATTTGCTTTTTTAGCAGGGATAGACAACCTGCTCAGAGTAGATGGGGATTTGTATGGAGCTAAACAAAGAAAAATCCTGGGAGAAAACCTGTTAGATGCTGCAAAAAAAGAGACTTGACTGGGGTGAGTTTCACCTACCAGCAGGACAGTAATACTAAACATGCAGCTAAAGTCGTGACATTGTTTCTTTCCTTATGCTCTCTAAAATAATCTGAGGCCTTTGCAGATTAGCTTTAGCTTTTTAGACATACAGGCATCTCTGCTGCGCAAGAGGGCTGAATACACATGCACCAATCCCTTTTTTCAGAGTTTTTTGTTGTAAAATATTGACTATGTTCCTTCCACTTTACAACTACATGCTTGTTAATGTTGGTCACTCACATTAGATCCCAATAAAATACTCTAATATATCTGATTGTAATGTAATAATATAGGAAAAAGCCATATTATACGCTTGCAAGGCAATGTAAGTTCAGTTACCGTAATTATGCAGTGTCCTAATTTAGATCAGTGTATACGTAGAACGGTACAATTATTATTACGTTATGTATACCAACTCTTGGTGCATCCTTTTTGTATTTCAGACATTATAATGGGAACCAGAACAGAGGAGTAAATGGTTCTTAGATTGCATGTCATTGTGCAGCTTTCATTGGCACGTAATAAAAAGAAATGCACTCCGGAAAGCACATTACATGTATTGTTGCACAAAAGGATAATTTACTAGATGTAGCTGTCAGCTGGATTTTTATTACAAGAAAATTAGAGTTTTAACACACCACCTTTTAAAGTGCATATGTGCTGCCCTCGCTGCTTTATATTTTCACTCAGTTCTCTCTAAATACCAGTCATTTTGTTGTTTTCTTTTTTTTTTTTTTTTTCCAGAGAATGCCTATAAATGTCACAGCTTTTAGCAGCAATACTTTTACCTAATTTTTAGCAATGACTTCTACTCCAGCTTGTATAGGTAAAAGGAAAAATGCAAACATAATTACTTGATTTTGGTGGGGGGGGAAATCCTGTAATGTTGTTTTGCAGCACTACAGGAGATGTCTGTGTTTCATACGTCATCTTTCTTCTCATCTTAGATCAACTAAAACTCACCCAGGTCCTGTAGTTCATCTGAGTGACAGCCCAAAGGATGAAGGCAAGGTGAGTAGGTGGACAACAGAAAATCTTGGCAACATCTCCTGGTTTCTTTTACTCAAACTCTTGGTGGCTCCTTCCTTCTCCCACTGCTACACTCTTTGTTGAACTTCTCTTATAGCCCCATATCGCCTTGTATGTCTTTTATTTCGACTTTTGTGTTTTCTCTCTTCTTTTTCCTTGTCTTATAAATTATGCTCAAATGTGTGACTCTAACTGTTTGAGCAGATTTGTATTTGAATCCTAATTAAGGACAACTCCAGAGTGTTATGCGGGGTAGTTTTTACAGAAAGTTTTCAGCATATTAATTTCCACAATAAACTTAGAATGATTTGGATACAGGCAGACTTAGCAAGGTGTGTTTCTGTGTTCAGAGAATGTATCCACACTACAATAACACTGCAGTTAAATCTCTCTCTGTATATATGCACACATATATAGATATAGTCATGCTGCTTGACCCGATGCACCAGATGGTTAGTCACTGAGAACCATCTGGAAATATTTTGCTGTGAACTGCTAAGAAAAGAGCTGGCACTTCCAAGAAAACATTGGGCAGGTGATTGGATTTAGAGAGAAATCATGTTTTCTACCAGGAAAATCAGCCTGGCTGTTCTTTCCTCCTCCAATCAAGACGCGTAGCTGTGATTTATCTGACACTCCCCTCTGTAGGGGCCAGGCATCTGAGCTGGACTCTAAGAAATTAGATTCTTATAATAAATATGAAATGTAGGTTGTATATAAAATTTAAACATATTATTTATTCTGCTGTATTAATATATGATTGCTTGATTGTGAATGATAGTTTGAGCTTCTTATTTACTCCATAACTGTACAATAGGTGTTAGTTTAAAATCGTGCCCAGATGCAATCTTTAATTAAAATCCTGTAATCAAAGAAAGTACTTAAAGATAAATTCTGAATTCTTAATTTGGTCAAGTATTGTGATTAGAAATAATTTTTTAGATTTCACAAAGGTGCTTCTTAATTATTCATGGCCCAATGGGAAATTCTGTGTTAAAATAGAAAAGTTTTGCAGTATCAGGGTATCTGCTCAATAACGTAAAGCATAAATATGTAACATGATCTAAATTCTTTTATTTACAACAGAAAATCAACTGCTATTCCTACTTTTTTCTATTTTTATTCATTGCATCAAAGAACAGAAGTCATTTATGGTTTTCTCTCCTGTAGAATTGGTCTGTCATGTATTTATTTGACAGTAAATATTCCTATTCTTCTGTTTCACATAAAAATATAATTTCTGTCTCTTTATGGTTCACAGTGTTTCTTTGCTTTTTGGTTTGCACAAAGCAGAATTCGCCCACTTGTTTTTGGTATGCTAAAACAGCACTTCAGATTTTACAGCGAACATCTGTTACAAAACGTACAACTTTTAAAATGACCTTCTCTTTTTATCAGTCACGTTAAATTGAATTAATTTCTTGTGATAGATTTACTTCTATTACATGTCCTTAAATAATTAATTTTATTATTTGAATCACTCCTCAAGTACATGAAACATCTCATTCACCTGCATTCACTTACTGTTTGTATTTGTCCCTACGTCAAGATTAGAATAACAATTAACATACGTCACAGACACCATTGCTATATTTGTAAAAATAAAGACCTCAATTTGTTTTAGCCACAGCAATGCTTTTCTGTTACTGGCTGCAGTTGTCGCCTTGTGTTTAGAATTGTTCTGTCAGATTTCAGACAGCAGACACCGGCAGTCTGAAGATGAAAGCAGACAATCATAAACACCATGAATACACTCAGATACAGTCACACCCTGCTGTCATTGGGTTCTTTATATAGAAACACTTTGGTTGTAGCAAGCTCATCCTGATTTATCAGTCAGGTTTATCTGATAAGTAGCTGGCTTGTCTGCTCAGGTAGGCAACTGGAAGTCTGCAACTTTACAGACATGCCTTTAGCTTGCAAACTGTAGTTTTAGAACTGCTCTACCTTTACGGGGGTGATGGAAAAGCACGCCTGTACAGGTGAATTTATGTTTCTTATAAGCAAGAGAAAAGTGTAGGAGCCCTATTTCAACCAACTGAATGGCATCTCGTTAAAGAACTTCAAGGCATGGTATGAAGGAAATTGTAACAATTTTGAAACGAACTTCAACACTTTGGTGTGCTATCATAGCAGTAACAACCCATGTCTATTCTTGAATATAGATGTCTGAAAATGACAAGTCTGACTCAAAAAAAAAACTTTGCTTTGTGGAGAGTAATTTTCTTTCTGGTACATTGATTTGATTCTAATGCTTTTTTTCCTCTAATGAGTTTTCAGCTGATGAAATCTCCACTTAAGCAGAAAGAAAATTACTGCATAGTCAGTTCAGTTTTCCCTCTCGCTATAGCGTTATCCTCTTTTCAAAATTCTAGCAGCTGGCTTTGAGTTTCTTTGCTGTTTTTGTTTTCCTTTCAAATTGACATTTTTTTTCTCCTCACATCTCCTATGTAGATGGGATATTTCCTATGCAGTTCAACTACAGTAATTTCCTGTGTTTGCTTAAAAAACACATTTTCCATGTTAATCAATTGTAAAAAACACATTTTCCATGTTAATCAATTGTCCTACAGCGGTCATCTGTTTGTCCTTACCTTTGCTGTGTATATATGCACAGCAAATATACACAGCAGACACACTGACACTCAGTGTCAGACACATTTGCTAAATCATCTACAAACAGTTGAAAGAATTGTGTGCTTGCTTTGCCTTTCTTGCCATCCGGTTCTATTTTACTTATTTTTTTTTTTTTTTATGTGTCAGTTTGCCCTTGGTTTTCCAGTTTATTTGGCTGTTTTCTAAAATATGGACTTCCCAGACATTATGTGTTCTGTCTGCCTACTTAGACTGCCATGGTATTTGTTGTGACAATTTCTTTGAATTTTCAGACAGTCTGAATTACCTCAATAACCTGCCTCCAATCTCAAAGTCAAACTGATATAAACACGGTAAACAGCCATTCATCATGCTAAATTAGGTCTGCTGTCAAACATCACATACCTTTGAGAATATACTGCGCAGTATTGATTCTCTGTCTGCATATTGACAGTATGTCTTCATTCTTTACTTTTCGATGTTACTAATGTAAAACTTCAAGGTTGCAGGATGTTTCTAAAGGGCAGCTTTTATTCTCAGCTTCACACGCCCATTTCCATATTTGAGATGTCACACTGTGTCTCTGCTCAGCAGGAGAGCCATTTCCGCACGCTGTCTGTGCTCCTCCCAGCACTACTGATCTCCTTCTCCTGTCATCTGTGATCAGACTGCATCAATCTACTCTTACCTTTTGTATAGTGCGTGCAGAATTTTGTACAAATCAGTACATGTGGAAAAGAAATTAGGAGTTTTTTCAGGTCCAAAAGGTCCTACCTTCCTTTGAAGTAGTTTTGCATGTCATATACAGTATAAATTTCACAATATCTGTGATTAAAAATAAAAAAATACAGTCCTAGTCATTGGGATTCATTTGTTTCCATCCAAAAAATAAAGAGCATTGTGGTGGAGTTAACAGTGTAATGCCTCATTTCTAGGGTCAGTGCTGCTCGGTACATTATTTACAGTCTGGCGTATTCAGGGGAGCGTTTCCACCACCAGTTGGACTTTCACTGGTCAGCAGGAGATCCAGTGATCTCCTGGATTTGTCTTATCTTTCGTGGATAAGACGAAAGAACATTTCATCTTATCCACATGATATGTGAAAGTTTTTGGAAACATTTTGTCTTATCCACCTAATCTCTGAAAGTTTTTAGACCTTTTCCATCATTTTATCCCAAATAAAACCACTTTGATCTTTAATTAATTTTTCCTAGAGGCTTGGAGATGCTGACTTCAGAACCAGAACCTTTTGGGTTTTCAGAATAACAAAAAAAAAAAAGGTTCAGAATCTCTCCTTTTTTCATCCCAGAAACACTGGGCATTTGGGATTAAGCCCAGCAAGCTAGCATGTCTCATGCTTGTTACAAGCAGTGACATTTTTCTGTTCCCCAATCAATGGACTATGTTGCATAATACCAGTACCTTAGCCTTAGCTGTTCCACTGTTCTATGGACCTACAACTAAAGGGGGCACAGGAATGGTGCATTGTGGGTCGGCATGCTATTTTGTCGAAACAAACAAAATAACATACTAACCCGTGCTACACCGCTCAAAAGAAACGGGGCATAAGATCAACCTTCAAAGGTGTAAAGTGGGTTCTCAACAAGTAAACCTTTTAGAACCGCTGTTCTCCAGCATACCTTATTAATACATTACTTGAAAGTTTTAAAGATGATTAGTAAAATTTGCATTCAGATGATGCTATGATATATTTAAATGTGAGACTCTACAGTGGTCTGCAGCAGTCTTGAACAAGCAAATGGCTGAGGTCTTGCAGGGAACCATTTTGTGTCTAAGTTGCACCTGAAGTATTGTTTAATGTATCCTTGTGTCTTTCTTTTAAGTCTTACTTTATCGCTAGTTTTAAATAAAGGTCTATATACAGGTAGTTTTAAAAGTTAACATTTTAAAAGTATAACCAAGGACTGTCTCTAATTAACATTTGACCAGACAACTTAATGTTTTATGTTCTATCTTTAATTAGAAAAATCGACTGTGACTCTCCAGAATTGTTCAGAACCTTCAAGGTCTTTAGAATTAAAGTTCAATCAGTCTCCCTATAAACTTAATGTCTCATATTTAAAAGATGCTTCATAGAACATATCAAAGGTGGCAAATAATAAAAAGTCTTTGCATGAATTTCAGTAATCTGGTACCACAATGTCAACTCTTAGTGTATCTCATTCCTTCTTATCAACATATAATCTGAAAATCTGAAACCTACATCAATAAATCTCAAATTAAAGTAATACTACTTTATTTTTCAATTGTATGACAGCAGTTATGAAATTCTTGAGGCTTAGGTCAATCAATTTCTTTCTAACATTTAAAGTGAGTAGTTTTATTCAGTCTCGTCCAGTCATTTAAAACAATTCTCTAAAATTAAAAAGGACCTTAACTTATAAGTTATATTTTAATATTTTTTTTATGGTTTTAAATTTTTAATTCTTCACATGGCTGAAGAACGTTTCATTAGTAATTCATAACTTCATGTTTTTATGGTGTTTGAATATAGCACGATACAGAGATCCAGTTTTTTTTAGCCTTTCTCTAAAGGAGAAAGACAAGAAAATAAGCTACTAAAGTAAGGCACAAGTGTATCAATCTTAATAAGCAAGATAATGCTGTAAGTCTGTCTACTGACTTAAACTTCCCCATTTCATAGCTCAACTGGAACTGTATTATGAGTAATAAAACAAAAATGCAGATCATATCTGAGCAGTTAGCGTAAAAACGTTTTGACCTTTCCTTTTTTTTTTGTTTGTTGATTTTCTATAGTTGGACTCCGACATTTGTAAAGATTTAGTACTACATTTATGTAATTCCCTCTTCTTGTAGTACATTAAATTTGGAGGCTACTTTTTATCTAAAACTGAATATATTGTGAAAGAGGCTTTTATGTAAAATGTTTGAACAACTGAAATTGGGGTTGCGGTCATGGTTTTAAAATGCATAAATAATCTAAAATGGTTCTCTAATATTTAAATAGCTAAGATGTTTCCATTATCCTGTCATTTTGATTGTAAAGGTGTCCTTTTAAGTTTTAAACATTTATATCTCCACAGTTGACAAATATGTAATAAAGGGCCGAAAGAAAGAAGCCTAGGACAAAGCAGCTGAAAATGTGCGTGAAAGTTGTGAAGAGTGATGGCCATGGGTGGATGTTCAAAATTGAACTTAGGCATCAGTGCATAACACAATGGCCATCCAAGAATGAAGAAGGAATAGAGAAGTCTCTAGCTCAAATGTGAGCTCGTCAAACCAAGATTTTTATGGTTATTTCTGCAATAAGCAGGAGAAAAACATCAGTAGGAATTCTGTCTGAGAACAGTAGCCTGGAGACTAACCAGGAAATTAAAAACATGCTGTGGCGAGCTCTGCCTACCTGTTTTTTAATTTGTGAGATAAATTTGAATTCACAAAAGACAGCTTAATTCAGCATTCAGACAGCATTCTGCTCTGGTTCTAAATCAAATTTCTCTGATTTGCACTATTAACGATGCGTTTTCTCTAAACCAGTGTTTAGAGAAAACAGAATAATACATCAACGAGCCATTCAGTGGTTGCTGAAAACATATTAACAATTAATGGAAGCTGCTAAAAGTCTCATTTTTATATGTAATTTTTTTTATGTTTTCTTGGTTCAACTGCAATGAAGTAATGTCAAAATACAGCTGTCAAAAAGTAATTTAAGCAAATCAAATGTCATGCCACTCAAACTGAAGGCAGCCTACATTTAGCTTCTTGTGTTGAAGAGGAAAGATTTAGACACGGACATAAAACCTTCTTTCTTAATCTTAAGGCACAAAGTGTTTTGAAGTGAAAACAATGTTTATGACTGGTGAGGAAATGCTCACCCTGTTCATTTTTACAAATCTTGCCTACTTTTCCTGCATAGCAGGAGTGTATAAAACAAACTTTTGTGTTTTGTGTTACCAGTTGTATGTTTATTTGGCATGTTCTTATTACTAAGTTCTTTCTTGCTAAACAAAATGATCCAGTTTCCACTATGAATAATAATTAGTTGCACTGTGGTGTTTAACATGTATAAATGATACATGGTGATGGAGACCATGTATCAAATGGCTTATCTCCACAGTCTCTGTGTATCATAGCAGCTCTATTTAAAATGACTTATCTGCTTTAAACAACAGCTGAAAGGTTGATTTAGATGTTTTGAGTGTAGTATTGAGAGTTATAGGGTTTCTAGTAAAAATAAATTATGAAATATGTCCTTCAAAGTTTTATGATTTTGTATTTCATTTCTTGTCTGCAGTTGCTTATAGGATTTGAGGGTGGAACCATTGTGCAGTGGGATCTCCGGGCCAAGAAGGCTGACTTCAGAATCTACTATGATGAGGTTCGCTCCATTCCTTCCTTTAATACACTGATAGAAACTGCACTTATGTGACATTTTATTTCTAAAGAACTAATAATAATAATAATAATTTAAAAAAAAACATGAAAGGCAACTTCTGAAAAGAATGCCAGAATTTATTAGCTGCATTTTGTGGGTATTGTTTTCTTTAGAAGTAAAGAAGCTAATATCCACCTAAATTAACAATGCAACTAGTTATATTAATTACTTAATTTGTCGAAATAAAGTAGTTTCAAAAGAAAAGTTCCTTTTCCTTTTATTGACATTTTACTCAGAAAGACGGCGACTATTGATAAAAAAAAAAAAAGCCTCTAGTCATCATGTCTCCTTCTTATCATTGAGTGAAACGATTTAGGCTTTTTGCCTGCCAACACTTTTAAAGTCAACAAAGTGCAGCACAATTAAGATGTCTGAGCAGCATCAAATGGTATTGTCTTCAACAAGTCTGTCAGCATCCAATTACCGTTTCTTCAAAGAGTTGTAATTGGAGGGATTGGAGCCTGCAAATGCTCTGGCCATTGAAGTTGTCCTTTTAACGCTTACAAGGTCCTTTCAGCTGTTGCAGATGAAGACCCAGAGAGTAGTGAAGGATATTGGCATTTACTTTCTGATGTATAATTGTCTCAACTTGTTTGCCATATTGATGTTAGTCAGAAGAGACTTTCTGGTAAAACGCAAATACTTTAATGTAAAAAAATGGAACAGAACTGCCATCACATTGTAACAGTATGTAATAGACATTTCAGCAAGCTCAGATTGTATTACAGATATTAAAATTTATTTAAAGGTTAAAGATATGCTAGAGGTGATACAGGTCAGCAAAAGTGTTATATGTATAATCTGCTGTCTCATCTTCTAAAGAATGTAAAAACAATGATTTTCAAAGAAACTGGTGTTTGTTTACAATTTAAGCTAAGCATTTAAATTGTCTTATTGAATCAAACAAATATGTATGTTTGTATTTTCCTACCAAATCTTACTTGAATCTTTTTTCTTTTTTTTTCATTTCTATTCTAAAGCAAGGCATCCTTAGTGCCGTATTTCCCCTTGGTATTGTCATCTTGTGCACTTATCTTCCACTTATGCTGCCACCCTTATCTCCTCTTTCATTAAGAGAACTTTCTGTGGCTCATCGTCAATGTAGCATAAAAGTTGTGTCTCACACCTACTGAGTTAACCTTCCTGTTGTCCTCGGGTCATTTTGACCCGAGGACAACAGGAAGGTTAAAAATGAATTTTAAAAAATTGGACAAGTCCAGAGAAAACAACTGAATTATCCTTTGGGTATACCCAGAACAATTTGTGAGAAGGGCAATTGCAGGAATGCTGTAAGCTTTTACATAAAGCATGGTGGCACTAAGTGTGATTTAACAATAAATAGATAAAGCAGACTATTTTAGTGAAGTGTGAAAAGAAGGACTTGATTTTACAAAAGTAAAATATTATTTTGCTCTGTCTGATTGGTACAGGCTATCCATTCAGTCAGTTGGCATCATGAAGGGAAGCAGTTTATGTGCAGTCACTCGGACGGCAGCCTGACGCTATGGAACCTCAGAAACACTACCAAGCCATTCCAGGTCACCTTTCCTCACGGTGAGATATCCACTCATTCCACTTCTCAAATTCCAGAAAAACATGCAACTGGCCTTTTGCCTGTGTACCTTGCATTACAAAGGTGTTTATATCCCCTGACGTTTTTACCATGTCACTATGAACTGCAATGTACATTTGAGGATTACTTGCGATAGACACAAAGTAGTGCATTATTCTGAAGTGGAAGGGAAATGATACATGGTTTTCTAAAATCTTTACAAATAAAAACCAGAAAAGTGTGATGTGCCTATTCAGAAAATCTTCACAGTTAACATCAGTACCTTTAATAAATTACATGCTGCCAATTTGCAGTGCAGTATTGGAAGAAAGTCCATTAAAGGGCACAATACACTCGAGATTAAGGAATAGGGTAACTTTTCAACAGTATGTGAATGGATGGGGGTTGGTGTTGATGACGTGCCAGATTGTTTTTGTTACATATTTGGAAAAAAATAAAAATTCTTTCCTTTTGTTTTATAATTATTTACTGCTTTTTGTTATTGTAGAAACATAAATACAATCAAAAACAGTTTAAGGTGTATAAGTTTGTAAAAAACTGCATATTGCAAAAGCAACAAATGTATATACAGTATATTAACTTTAAACCTACATAGCTCTTTGTAAACGAAAACCTTTCATTGCAGTGACGGGACGTGAAAAATGCAGATTCAAAAATATTTAACATATTTGTGAACATGTAAAAAAAAACTGCTGAAAAATTGGAGTACACATCAATAAATTGATTTCACTGTGTGTTGATTAGAATAGTAACCAAATCCTACTTTCTTTTTTATGCTGTTTGTGATGAACATTTTAATAATGTGACCATATTGCGCATTCCCCCTTTAGGTCATTAGTAGTGGTCTGCGGTGTGTGTGTGTGTGTTTAAGCATGTGAGTGAATGAATGAAATTAGCCGTAAACTCACTATAATTCAACCAGACTAATTTTCAATTGCTCAAGGAAAGAAAGAAAACCTTCAGAATCAGATCGCTGTGAAATCTTAAGCTGTGGTTCAGCTGAATGATTTCCATATTACGCTTGAAAGATTTCAAATGTATTCTCTTGCTTTAAATTTTCTTTCCTGGCTTTGTTTACTGGCGAGACATCTTGACCTTGTCAGATTTCCGTTGCCTCACCGAGAGCTGTGAAATAACAGAAAGTTGAAGCAGAAAAGAAAGATGCTTCTGAGAAGGTAAACATCAGAAGAATGTTCTTGGACCCAAGTTAATTCTTAATTTTATTTTGTTTTATTTCATCAAAGATGATTTTAACTGTGTGTCAATAACACTGTAAAACACACTATATGAAACGACCACCCTGACAATTTGTAACATTCTCTCAACATCCTAAGACACAGATGTTCCAGAAAGTTATGAAATTAAAGCAACTTTGTTCATCACTAATTGCCTATACAGTAATTGCATATAACCATTACTCCTGTTTGGAGGAATGATTAGATGAGTATCTAAATGAAAGAGACTTGACTAAAAGGTGCACCGTCACCTTCCCTATTTACTGCTCTTTAATTGAATTCTAATTTGTTTTCTAGAAAGTTTTGTTTTGTTTGGGAAGGTGTGAATACACAATCGAACCGAATAGTTCAACTTTGGTCTCCAGTTGAACGGAATTGACCGGACTGTCAGGTGTGAAAACACACTTAGTCATAAAATAAAGACACTACACGAGGAAAAATAAAATTCCATCCACACAGCAGTCCAGTTGAGTCCGTCTGGTTCCTAGACAGACTTTCAAGTCAATTAAGTGGACTCTTGATATTTACTAAAACAAACACATAAGTACACAGGCTAGGAAAACAACAATATGGTAGGTCTGACCTGAAAGATATCAATAGGTAACAACAATGTCAGTGATTTGAAAAGCAGTCAGGACAGGCAGATCCGGAGAATCCTGAGATTCAAGATTTTGAATGGGAAGACAGCTAGAACTCAACAACCTGGACTTGAAGGGTATCTGGAGTGGTTGGAGAAAATCGAGTGGAATCACACTGTGGGTGGAGTTACGGTACAGTGGAGGTGACTGTCATTGCTAGGCAATGCAAAAGACCAAAACTGTGGGTGGAACTGTAGGAAAGACACTCAGACAAGTGATTGGGCCCAAGTGAGTACAGCAAAAGGCCCAGTAAAAGAAAGCAAAAGTAAAACCCAGAGAGAGCAATGCTACACAGAGACTAAAGCTCGCCGCCTGGAGCCTTCTTTTCTTCCTGAAGATTTGCTGCGGGACTGGTTCCAGCTGAGGGCCAGCAGACTGTGGGCTCCCTGACAGGGAACTGGTAAGCAGAGAAGTGGCCAACTGGAAGTCAGCATGCAAGTCTTAATTCAAGATGTGGTGTTGATGCTGAATAAACAGACTCTCACAGTTTACAAAGAAAAGGGCACACTTTGCCTTTAAAGAGCACTCTGTGTATTTTACTCTCATGGGCTTGAGCTTATGTAGTTATACGCTCTGGGACTGGTGATATAAAAAAATAAGATGATCTCATTGCTGCCTTAATTACGTTACAGTCTGGTAAGAATTTGTCTTGACATATTACTGATTAGTTTTGATTGATTGGTGGTTTTAAGAATTTAAATAAAAACTCATTCTAATATGTAAATGTAAATTCTAATACAAGATTGGCAAAATAATTTGTCAGGTTGCTTTCTGGTTATACTTTACTTCCAGTCATCTGATATATAGAAAGTTATTTTATCCAAGCAAATGTTCTCTAGTTGAGGCTTTCTAAATATAATTTACTATAGCAGAAAGTCAGCAAAATTACTGAAATGTATCCCAGTTGCCATAATCAAGTGTTTTTAGCATTTCCACATCAGCATTTAGGAGGTAATTAGCTAAATAATGAGGGATACTGTAGTGTGTGCAATTCACACTAAGAAATTTGTAAACAGAGCTTGTAAATTTGTGAGTGTAAAACATTTTAGACCCAACATGGAGTAAAGAATAATTAATACACACTTTCTGCCAACACGTCTGATTAGATGGATTTAGGAAAAAGGTTTTACACTCATTTCCAACTGGTTTGACAATATTGCAACCTTGACATTATTAGTTAAAAGTATAATAAATCTGTAAGAATATCATCATTTTATCCAGCTCTTGTCCAGTTGGAAATTTAATCCATGTCACCATATTTAACTTGATATTACATGTTGTATAACTTCTCATGGCTTCAATTGTTCACAAAAGGTTGGCTTTTGTTCATCGTTCTGTTCCCACGAAATACAACTCAAGGCCTTGTTGAATTCAAGCTGAGATAATTCCTCTTTGAGTAAACTGCCAAATCATTTCATTACAAGAACTGGAAGGAAAATAGCTCTCTGTATTGCAGTGACTGTTACAGTGATCTGTTTTTCCACCAAATAAAAAATAAAAAATAAATGGAAACATTTGTGTTCAAATCTTTTTAGGACTTTTCTGGCGAGACATGTTTCTCAGCCTGTTATCCTCAAAGCAACAGAGGACAGAACTATAAATGTGAAATAGTGTGTACACCAATAGACAGAAAACTCAACTAAAGTATTAAACAAGTCAACAAAATAAATAGTAATGAAGTGCAACCCATGTATTTAGGGTGATCTGGAATGTCTGAGAAAATGTCCATAAAACTCTGATGGCTAATCTCCTGGAAAGAGATTATTAGTTTCAGTTAATTGGAAGCAACTATTACATCTTCATATTTTTTTTCCACTCATTTAGGAAAGATACAGAAGGATGGGAGAAAGGAGTCATGCAAACCTATACTCAAAGTAGAGTACAAGACCTCAAGGAGCAGGTATGTTCTTTCAGACTTGAGAATTAAATCTTGATTAAAGTAACTCCTCATTAAACATGTGTTTAATTTGTTCTATCTTATTACTTCTGCTGTGAATTCAGTATTTGAAACTGAATCCATGTGGTGTGATCTATTTGCGCATAATTTCATACAATGATTAAATTGTCGTTTTTGGCTTCTGCTGACACCGACCGTGCAAAGTTACTTAACATGAATCTTCTTCTCCAACAGTGAGCCTTTTGTTATCTTCTCTGGTGGTCTTTCATACGACAAGGCAGGACGGCGACCAGCTTTAACCATCATGCATG
Organism: Alfaro cultratus; assembly: GCA_903066825.1. Classification (NCBI taxonomy): domain Eukaryota; kingdom Metazoa; phylum Chordata; class Actinopteri; order Cyprinodontiformes; family Poeciliidae; genus Alfaro; species Alfaro cultratus. Next base: position 22,362 of record CAEFZX010010651.1, read on the forward strand.
GCAAGGCCATCACGGTTCTAGAAATGGACTATCCTATTGTAGAGTTCATGGTCCTCTGCGAAACTCCGTACAACAACGGTACAACTTTCTTTCAACTCTGTTCAGATGTTTTAAAGCCATGATGACATAATTTGTTGGCAGCCACAAGTTGTTTGAAAATGTCAGAATAGAATCGTTATGAAGCCTCTACTCATTAATTATCCAACATCAGAAACAACTAATTTGGGTTACCATACTAAACATGTCCTGGGTCAAATGTGGATCAGTACAGGCCTGGATAGATTGATTCAGAAGTAAATGAAATTCACTATGGTAGAGTTTCCAGGTATTCATTATAGGATAATTTTCTAGAAGTAAATAAAACACATAAACATTTTCCTAATGATTTATACTTTTGATGTAAGATTTCTTTCTCTATTCTCATAATGTTTGTCAGTACTTTAATGTTATCCTAAAAGTGATTAAGGAAGACTAATTGGATCTAAATGGTACCATTTGTTTTGAATCTATACCTTGCAGAAGTCCAGGACCCTTATGCAGTGGTGGTACTGTTGGAGAAGGACTTGATTGTGGTGGATCTGACACAAAGCAAGTAGGTGCTTCCTATACTGCAAAGACCTCTGCCTCCAAACATTTTCTACAATATTCAACATAATAAAAGAAGAAAAGCATTAAAAGTTTCACCTAAGGCTAAGCTTCAAAACATAAGAAAGCTCTTCAGCCCCCTCAGACTGATCAATCAGTCCATCAATCTATCAAATAGTTTTCAAGCAAATTTATTACTTCAATGGAAACACTTTTGTATAAGAACTTATCAAGTTTTAAGATAAGAATTGTTGTGAATGTGGCCTCAGATGTTATAATCCAAATACTTTGCTTTCAGGATGAAAATTCTACCACCTGGGTTAATTAACCTCTAAAGGGTGATGTGAAGATAAAAACTGCTGATGAAAAATGTTAACAGATTAACACCTAAGCCCTCAGAGTACATTTGAATAGTAGATCAACACTTCAGTATAAATGAGTTTGCTCAGTAAATTAGATTTCATAATTACAGCAGTCAGATATAAATGTCTCCTGACGGTTGTAGTTGTAGCACAGACAGATTGTATTACACATTCTCATTGATCAGCAGGAAGTTCTGCTTAAGCTGACACACTGCTAATAGAAGTCTATTCAATAAGTAAATACAGTTTTTGCTGTGCTTTGTTGTTACAAACTTAATTTCCGATTCATGTATTTTAATGTTTTGATTTTGGTGTAAATGTGTTCAAATTTACTGACAAAGTGGTTTGAGATCAGAGATCTTATTTTACTGACCTTGTAAAATGGCATACCTCAGACAAATTTCTGTCCTCTGTAGTTTACAATGCTTCATATTTTGTTTTCTCATATTCTAATATCACATTATGACATTTAATATTCTTTTGTCTTTCAGCTTTCCTGTGTTTGAAAACCCATATCCCATGGATATCCATGAGTCTCCTGTTACCTGCACAGCTTATTTTGCAGATTGTCCACCAGACATTATTCCCATTCTCTACTCAATAGGAGCTAAAAACAAGAAGACTGGCTATAGTCACAAGGTGCGGAAGGTTTATTATCAAAATCCAAGTTTAAGAAAGATCTCTGTTTTCTTTGTTGTTGTAGCTGTAATAGCTCTACTTTATTTTAATTAAAGACATTCAAAGTATATTTCAAATTTTACTACGAGGAGTGATTATGAATTATTATTTAGCAGCAGAGGTGACTTCCCTCTGGGTGTGAGGGAAGAGCCCCTTAAAAACATGGTGTTTCTTATTTTTTATTTTACTTTTGTACATGTAAAATTTCTTTAGTCGTAAACAAAAGTCTGAGTAAAATGAGCATTTCCTTAACTCTGAGATTTCTGAGAGGCTGTTAACATTTCCAAATCCAGTATGTTCTATACCAAATAGAAGCTAAAAGATAGGATGTTCGGTCTTCCTGTTATCTGCTGACATATCACTCACTGAATTAACGCCGAACATTTTGGCTCTGCAAAAAATATGGTTTCTTTTTAACTTCTTTTTATGCTTTCAAAAAATAACCAAGACTCTGATACTAAAAATAGCTTAGTTTCTATTTAGTTATTTGTTTTCAATTTATTCAGACTTGGGAATTCAGGCATGGGAATTTAGCGCTATAACATAATTGCCTGAGGAAATGTGATGGATTATCATCAAGCTCTGTTTAAGTTTAATTCACTCACTTTAAAATTGAAGAGTGCAAATGTACATATTTTGTCAAATGATAATTGGAGTATTTAATAAAGATATTCTTAGGACCGCCGGTGGTCAGTAGGAAAAATATGCAGATTTTATAATGATTTTATTCGTTTTAAGGAATGGCCAGTTGGTGGTGGAACATGGACATTAGGCTCTCACACTTATCCAGAAATCATCATCACAGGGTAAGTTTGAAATACTGAAATAAGATTATAAAAAAACTTGTTTTTCTGGGATGTCTGGCAGCCCTTGCGAATATAAAATAAATCCAAAGGAGTAACTTTAGACTCCCGTATTATAAGTAATGTCTGAATAGTATTGATTTAACAGGTGTGAACTGAGTCCATGCAAACCAAGCTCAGGAGAAAACACTACCCACAATGCTTTTCACAGGACTGACAGACATGTTAACTTGTTAGGCTTGGACACAGGAGGGTGCCTGCTTCTGAGCGTCAGCCGAGTCGAGTCTTTGATGCCGATATGGAGATACTTTCTGTGAAGAGCACAGTATGAAAAATCTTAAAATCTCAGATCATAGCTACACTTTGCCTCAGAAGAATCTCAGAATTAAATTTATATTTCTCATCCAACTGAATAAAAATAGCTGTGCCACAGATCTAACGAGAGCAATTTACAAAATATTAATGAATAACTCATTTAGGGAAGTTTGGTTAGTTCTGAAGCAGTAGCTGCTAAAGTGTCTTTAGGGGTGGCAATTTGTGGTGTTGAAATATAAAATGAGATTTTAAGATTTACATCTGTTGACAGATTTCTTAATTGCTCAGAAAAATAACAGCTTTTTCCTTTTTGTTTAGACATGCTGATGGGTCAATAAAATTTTGGGATGCATCTGCATGTAAGTCCCTTCTCTAATAATCTTCCTGAAATATTGTTTAGAGATCATGCAGGTTCTTTGTGACACACCACAATCCAATAAACAATGTCAGTTCCCCAATGTGTCACTTCCATTTTGCCACAGGCTTAAAAGAGAGGACACCAAAGCAAATTAATACCACTCTCATGATAGGGAAAGCTGCACAGCTAATTAGGCACATTGCCTAGAGTCATATCAAAGCTATTAACAGAAACAGACATAAAATAGCATATGAAAATGGGGTCTTACCAAAGAGAAAAGAAATATTCAGCGTATTCCTGTTCTTCAAATTTGTTTCAAAAGTCACACTGCAGATGTTGTACAAGCTGAAGACCTCCAAAGTGTTTGAGAAGCCAAAGCCAGGTGAGGGGCGGGCTGCTGAGCTGGGGGAGGAAGACCCTTTTGCTGTTCAGATGGTTAGCTGGTGCCCTCATAGTCGCGTCTTCTGTGTGGTCGGCATCTCGGCTCACATTATTCTGTATCGCTTCAGCAAATATGATGCCAACACTCAGATAGTGGTGAGTAGAACTAAGAATCTGAAAAAGCATTGTTGCAAACTGATTATCTGCATAAATGTTAAGTCTAAAGCATTGAAATCACTGGCTTTGTTTGAAACGTGTCGCCGTAGCTGTAGGTTTGTAGATTCATTCATCTTTCTGCACCACTGTCATTTCTAGTCCTTAGAAGTACGCTTGCAGTGTGAGCCAGAGGATATTATCACTCCATCTGAGAATGAAAACAATCCCTGCTTCTCAGAGCCAGGCTCCCACTCACCTCAAACCCACCACCAATACCCGGTTAGCCCTGGCAGCAGGACACCAGAAGGTGCTAGAGACAACATACCGTGCCTCAAGTAAGAGCTTAGCTCACACACTGCAAATACAAAACGTCAGATAATTCCTGACTTGTGTAAGAAAATATTTACTAAAGACAGGCTAGTTAAAAGTAAAGTGCATTTTTTTCAGTATTTTTTTTCAGCATGCAAGGACATAATTGAAGATATACAAAACAAAAGTTTTAATAGCAGATATAAACACCTAACAGTTGAGTGTAATTCCCTTCCTTCTTTCTGTGCTGGGTAGCTAAGCAACTTGCCTTTCTCCTTTGTATCTGTTTTAGAGTAAAGGACAAAATGGTCTGGGTCCCTCCTGGCTATCAGTCAGACTTGGTCATCCAGCTGCTGTGGGTGGATGGTGAACCACCACAGCAAATCACCAGTCTGGACCTCAATTCTGCATATGGGCTGTAAGTTTGTTAGCTGGTCTATCCGTCTATCTGTGCAAATGATATTTTGTGGATTTGGAAAATTTTCTATCCACAGACAAATAGAGTCCTTGAAAGAAGTTTGGCAACAGCTTGAATGTTATAATAATTTTAGAAATTTGCTGGTTTGTTTGAAATGTTTGAGTAGGAAAAAAACCTACAGTCTACGACGAGTGATTTTAGAAGCAAGTGCCTAAATTAGAATGTGTTTTGGATTGTTCCTTATTCAAAAGGGGTCAATGTGATGCATACTGATTAAAATATTTACTTCCACACTAAATGTTCAGATGAATGCCTTTTCAAGTTGCAGTGGATCATTTAGTTTTTATTTACATCGCAAATGCTTCTTCTTATTACTGCAAGTTTCAACCATCCATCCATCATCCTAGTAGAAAGACCCTCACTTCCCTCTCCTTAGCCACTTGGGCCAGCTCCTCTGTGGGAATCCCAAGGTGTTCCCAGAGAGCAGTTCCTCCAGGATGTCCTGGGTTTTCTCGCAGAGGACTGCAAGTTAGACTACATTAACATTTAAATACCGCAATAAACTGTTGTTTTTCCATCCTATAGTTTTATTCTTATGATGGACGACATGGTTTACTTTTCAGGAGCTGAAACAAAGCAATTGCATCTTAGTTTCAAATTTTATCAAGAAGGGACAGTTTAACTAAGGCTAAATCCTAAACCTAGGATTCTATTCCAAGCACACATGGTGTTGTGTATGCATAGTCCTGCCCATCTGTCTGGTTTTTTCTGTCCTTTCTTTGCAGTTTTAACACATAAAAGTAGGTTTTTATGTATTCTGGTTATATAAGGTTATATGAGGTTCCAAAGGGCATAAAATAAACATTAACAGAAGCGGCTAGCACATTTAAGCATTCAGGAACTGTTTGTTAAGCAATAACCTAGCAATGTTAATTATTCAGCTTGCTGTTCTGACAAACATTGAAGATAAGTTTGGATATGAAAAATGATATGTACTTTTGCTGTCATTGATTAGGATAATTTAAGTGTCCTTCATTGTAAAAACTGAAGTTTATAAAATAATTTGTATCATTTTTAAAATTATAGTCCAAAACACATCTTTGTGAGCATTGCTCTAATATAAAATAATGTGGATGTGTATATGCAGCAACCACACACCTCTTTCCTGTTTCCCTTTAAGAATCCTTAATTGCTTTTCCTTGAAAAGAACCTCTGCTATCAGAAACAGTAAAGTCACAGCTCGGTTTAAAAAGCCCAGTGTCATTCAAGGCCATTGCGTTTTTGTTTGAATTTCTCATTTGAAGCTTTCCATAATTTGAAAATAGCTGCCAGAGATTTATTTATTTTGTTGTCTTTAGCTGGCTTTTTCCTTGAATGCAAACTCTCTTTCTTAGACTTTCACAAAAAAGAGCATATTTCTAGCTTTATAGATTAAATAATTTAGCTTTGTGTTAATTGAAGTAGTGAAAGATTAAATATAATTTACTTGACTTCCAAAAACAAATTAGTTTCTTTGTTATAGACAAATGTTTTATAAATGAAATAAATTTTAAATAGTATTGATTATATTAGTCCTGTTTTTGTGGGACTGATTGCTTCTTCAGTTTAAAACTATATGTAAACATTTTTTTTAACTGTTTGACATTCTTGTTATTCCTTTAAAAACCACCACAGAACTTTATTCAGTTTATTTATACAGAGCAGAGTCATAAGAAATGTCTTCTCAAAGCATTTTACAGGGGAAAATGTGTACCTGAGTCAGTGACTGATAAGCAGTATTTTCTTTGTGGAACAAATAAAGAAAGATGCACTGGGCTATCAGTACTTTCTATTGAAAACAAAGAAAAGAAATTAACAAATGTGACAGCAATAATAACTGCAGTAAATGTCTTAAGGAGGAACACACAGTAACATTGTAAAAAAAAAATGGTTAATGAGTCCTCCAATAGCTTAAAGTTATAGCAGGATAACTAAGAATATTCCACAGGGAAACCTAAGCAAAACTAAATGATTTTTTTTTGTTTTTAAGTTTGAAGCCTACTTTTAAAAGTGGGCCAGACGAATAGACACAAAAAAGGGACAAGCCTAAAAATTGAAAGGTTCCTACTTAAAATACATGGATTTTGACTCCAATAAATTTGTGAATGGATACGAGCAAGAATTATTTTTATTAATTTTTTACCTTTTCTAAAGTATTACATGTCCCTACCATAAAAAATTGAAAAATCTCATCCTGCATGCACAAGGACAAAGTACAGCTACAGAGTTTCTCTTGATCAGTCATGCCTGATGCTACAGAGCCAGGGGGTAACAGGTGGCTGTTAATCTTCTGGGAAATCGGGCATTAATATTGAAATCACAGCAGCGCCAGCGGTGTGCGATAAAGACACGCTTTTGTTGTCAGTAATTGCATCAAAATGTCACAGATAATTTCCCAGTGTTTGGGAGTCCTCCATGTTCCACCTTTTGCCAGTGAGAGAAACCTTGTCAAATAGATAAAAGGAATATGTTTTTGATTTTGTGGTTCCTTTGTGTGTTTGTGCATCCAGATTGGCGTTTGGGAACTGTAATGGTCTTGCAGTGGTTGACTACTTACAAAAAACTGTTATATTGTGTATTTCGACACTGGATCTATACGGAGCCACCGATCCCTATCAGCGCCTTTCTCGTTCCCCCCGTAGGAACAGGCAGTCCACCTCAGGTAGCACACACAAGCAAATCTGTCTTGCTACATAAACCTCCCCATTGATGCACTTACCAAGCACCTAAACAATTCATTGGCAACAAAGCAATCCAACACTCTATCTTTCTGTCTCAATTTTCTAAGCTTCTGTCCTCTTTATTTTTCTTCTATTGCTTTTACTTTTTTTTTTTACTTTTAACTCATTTGTTTCTGTTAACATTTAAAATGCTTGAAGGCGCAAGCATGCAAAGCTAACTAATTTTAGATTCATATTTTGAAATACATTATCTCAGTGCTGTGTTTTATTCCCAGTAAATGTCACAGCTCATATGACTGAGCACAAGTGATGGAAGCAGAATGGTGTAACCTACTGTAGCTAATCTATCCTAACTTAAACCTCTATGTTTTCTGACTTTTTCTTATATTTGTTACACAGTTTATATTTTATGAAGTATATTAACATCAGGCATTTGTCAATAGCAAGTTCCTCTCCCATACTAATTAAAATTAATAAAATCAATGCCATGTAGAATAATTTTCAATAAAAAAATTACTATTGAAAAGTTAATTAGTTAATTTCAAAACACTAAGTAAAACACATTTTATAGATTTACACAGACTAATGTTTTCAAGTCTTTATTTCTGCTAATTACGATTTTATTTTTATTTTTTTGCATTCAGCTAATCAGACATTTTATAGAAAAGAAGATTAAGATATGACATCAGACTAATAAAAAAATAGTACATGAAAGTGGGCATGATGAAAAGTGTTTAATACCTTCTTCAAGCTTATTTTCATCAGATATTGTTAATCTGACAAAAAAAAAAAGCTTAATTCAAAAGCTCATAATAATGCAGAAAGCCAAAAGCCTTCAGTGTCATACACGCCTCAAAATACTTCCACTTTGAATTTTTTTACAATGGCATAATTCACAATTGATTAAAAACTTCAAAACCAGTGGAAAATCAAATTCTTTTGCATTTAAATATTGCTTTTATTTACGTCTTTCCTTCTTTCCTGTCACACACAGCAAACAAAAACACTTGCCACATTGTTATGAGGTGCATGTTAACAAGTTATGTGTCATCTAACATTGACATTTAATATGCATGTTGTCATTTGGTCTCTCTGTTTGCTCTGTTTTAAGTCCTGCTTGAACATAGATCTGTAGTCAAAAGCCACAGAGGTCTTTTTGTACTTCCTAACCCCCGCCTTCCTTTTCTCTGCTTCCTATGTCGGCTGGCGATGGCCTCTGAACCCAGTTACTCATACCTTCATTTATTGTAGCAATTTTCAACATTCAGAACGTATTGTGAAAAATAAGTCCTGACCTTAAACTAGCCTTAGTTTCAAACTGTCCAGCAATTTAATATGTATCTAAGTAGAAGCAAATAGTATGAGACAATGGGCATGTTGTTAGAAATTGTGCTGAGGAGACTAAAAAAAACCATAGAAGATATTTGAAGTCTTGGGATCCAAATTGTTTTCAGTCTTTAAATTGACTTTGGCAAAAATCTTTATGTATTGATTTAGAACCGAGAAAAAACATCCAGATTTTGGGTTCCACAGGTGTTTGTATCTAAAGTGTTTTCAATTCTGAAGTTATTACAAAGTGAATATCAACGGAAAAAAAAAATATCAAAATGTTAGTCACCATAATGACCAGCTGTTCCTGTAGCTCAACTGTCTTTATGAAAGTTATGTTCTGTCTTTCACAACACATTTTTAGCTGTTCCCACCATTCATATAT
>CAEFZX010010653.1:0-20980 GCA_903066825.1 Alfaro cultratus
GAAAGCTAAAATTTAATTTCAACTAAAATTAGGTCATACTAATCCCAAATAGTAAGGAGACATAAAAAATGCACATCAAACAAAAGCCCAGGTCTCAGGAGGTTAAACTAATTAATGTAAAAAGATGTTTTCAAACCTTCTGGTAAATAAAAAAAAACAAAAACCTGAGTATAAGAGGCAGCAGGTTTGTGTCTTATGTAAAGGTGGACTGACTTTTATTCACAAATTTCTGACCTAAGGGTGTTTGAAGGTGTGATGAAAACATACACACCATGTGAGCTGTTGGTCTCCTGGGTTTGCTTACTTTGAGGTGTGAAAAGTGCTCATGTGTGTTTTTAGCACATGTATTTGTCCGCATGTGATTTCCTTGCAGGCGGTCGGACGCTCCCGAGCTGACTGGCTGTGAGGGATTATTGTGGGATTAGGGGTTTCTCGGTTACCACGGTGAGATGATAATCACAGTGGCTGTCCTTTGATCTCTACAGGGATAGCAGCGTCAGTCAAACAGGAGGCTCTCAGCTCTGCTGCGAGCATGAACATGTGCTGGACGCTTTCACCTAGCCGGGCATTGCATGTGGCGCTCGTGTGTTGATGTTTTGTGTAAATCAGCTGTCAGCTGTTGGACGAAAGGAGGAGACAAATAGTTTTTTTTTTTTCTTTCTCCCAGCAGAAGATGAGTGAATTTATGTTATATGGAAATAAAATATGGCTCTCGCTCCCCTTCTTGCCTCCAGATGGTCCCTGTGGAGAGAGGGTGATTATCTGGCCCATCTGAGACAGGGAACCTGAGAGTGTTGATGTTGGGTGGGCAGTGCGGTACCACGCCAAGTCTCCTGTCCCCAGGAGCCTGAACATGATCCCCTTTACCTGCCCCCCCCTCCCCTCTCGTCTCTCTGGTCCTCCGCCCTCCCTCCACCACCACACCACCGGCTTGACTTACTGCAGCTCCCCAGAGCACTTGTCTCCACCCTGAGATAGACTTTCTCCCTCCTGACAAGGCACGGCCTGGATTACAGGAATACCTGAACACGCTAGAAGAAGGTGACAAGTGAGACAAAAAGAGGGGAAAAGCAAAGAGAAACAAAGGGAGGTAACTTCTTAGGTGCAAAACAGTCTGCAGGGGCAAGGTGGTAATTGGGAACTTAGCAGAGCATTCTGTTCCGAGGTCCTGTTTAGCTACCCCATAAATAAATAACAAGGGGTCAGCGTTGGTAATGCTGTCATCGTTTTGATTTTCAGTCTTCAGCCTGCCGTTTTCTTCTTCTTCGTTTCTTTCTCTCTCTCTCTCCTCCTTCTTCTCATCATCTTTCGTGTTCCCGCCGCCTGCTAATCAGGCCGAGTCTTTGGTTTCTCCGCCTCCGAGTGATCTGAGTTTATCAGAGCTGCCTGTCAAAGCCACAGGGGTCAATGAGCGGTGCTGTTGGACCAGAGCGCAGGCAGAGCCAAACATGGATCACGGTCGCGGAGATGACGGATCGAAACCCAAAGAGATGCTGCTAAAAGCCTTACAGAGGAATGATAACAAGATAAACTAATGTTATTATAACAACCTGATTCATAGTTTAGTGGGATCTGGACTTTTAAAGATTGATCTGTGGACGGGTTTTAGAATTGAGTGCAACTCTTGTACAGCTGCACCTAACCACATTTGCAATATTTAACGTAAATAACTGTTAATCACATTTATTAACTGATTGGGTTGTTCCTGTGAAGATCACTAACAATATGCATAAAATACCCATTTCTGTTTTTACATAATCAAGTCTTGTGATGTCTTCCATATTTCTTGGCAGACAGGCCTTCAAACAATTCCTCTTCGATTCTATTAAATTAATCTGACTCTTAGAAATTTAGAAAAATCTGTCTAACTTGATTATTTTAAAATAGTGGGAAAAACTCCTAAATTAAGATTTCAAGGATTTTAAAAAATTCTTTTACAACATTGATTTGCAAATAGTGGATCCCCAAATAATTTCTATAAAATAAATATAACTGAACCATTTTACTTTTCCAAGACTGCTTTTAAAGTCATACCTTGTGATCCTTGACTTCATTTGTCCGTGTGATGTAAAATATATAAATAAATGTAATAAAAATACAGAGTCCCATTATTCCTAGGCATGATTCAAAAATGGAAAATTAAGAGAACATGCTATTTAAGAAAAGGAGTTTGATCTTTATACGTCAGGTAATGGCTATAAGCTAATATGTATGGTGTAAACTTTGGAATTAAAACAAATAAGAAAAAGCAGAGCGGAGGATGTAAAGAGCAGCATTTTTTTATTTTCTGTTTTTTTTTTAAATTTTATGTTACTGCAATAAGAGTAGAATTTATTTTTATAGCTTTTTGGACACACCTTAACCTGGTGCTGCAATAAATGCAAAGGGAACTGGATATTGGTTATACATAAGATTTGACAAAAGTTGCTGATTTTATGATGCTTACAAGATCAATATGTGAAGAAAGGTTGCATTTTTAAAATTTGTTTGGCTATCTAAAACTTTCCTCCTTTTTGTCCCGTTTCCTTTCCAACCAGCCAGACTACAGGACATTACTCTAACGATCAGGGACGGTGTTGTTAAACAGGTTGAATGCTTAAAAATTGTGTCACCAAAAACAAATTTAATAATTGTGTTTTGCTGTTATTAGTAATTATGGAATACAATGCCTTATGTATTAAAGTACAGCAGCTTTTTGTGTATGTATACGTCTGTAGGTGAATAACAGGGGATTTATATTCTGGAAACGTTAAGCTGTTGTTGTATAATGCATATAATAAATTTGTCACTGTCCCACTCTTTATGTCAAGAGGAAATCTGACAATGGTGACCACATTTCTGCCGCTTTATTCTTTCTTTATCTTTCTCTAACTGGAATAAAACCTGATTCTGCTGCAGATAAAAATAGCAAATCCTCAAAGGTGAGAACCTTTAAATGAATTAGTTCCAGACTATTTGAATTTCAATTAATTAACATGTCACCATACTTCATTTTTACAGTACATACTAAGAGTACTAATTCAAATCATCTATACTTTCTAATTTAGAAATTTAAAAAATGGGTAATTTTCCTGCGATTTCCACCCCTGCAGTGGATTCCTGAGAAACACTGCTGTTCATTCAAAAGAGGGCAGTGTAACCACACTTGCAGGTGATGCTTTCCCCTTTTTTTCTTCATACAAACAATTTTTTCCCCCACAAACGTGTAAATGTGTATTTTTTATTTTTATTTTTTCTTAAACTTTGCAGTCCAGCCTTTCTTACACCATCTCGTTTTTTTTTTTTCTCCAACGTTCTACTTTTATTTTTTATTTTTTCAGATGAATAATCTTTGGGTCGGGGCAAAACAGTTGGAAAATATTAAGTATGGCTAATTTCAACAGACATTTTCAACAGTTAGTGAAAAACGCAATGGTCAAGCTGTGAGAAAAAAAAGCTGCACCCGGTAATTGCTGAAACACCCACTGACCCATGAGCAACGTGCATCAGCATACACCTAAGAAAATTGCTTCATAGTTAGCGCATTATTGTTTCAGTGATGGCGGAGAGGTTGCCTTGCCTGGCCCTGGGTGGCATCATTAACACAGGCTGGAGCAACACGTTTAAATCAGATGGCTTTGTCACAGGTGTAACTACTGCTGTTCATGCATGTGATTAATGTCCCCTTCTTTGATTAATTTCCTACGTTGGCTGAGAAGCCCTCGCATTTGTGATTAATGAACCTGCAGTCTAATATAATGTAATACCGGTCTGGTAGGTGCTTGTTTTATTTATTACATTTTTTTTTTCATTTTATACATACGTGCGTGTGTGTGGATGTGTGCTCACTTTGTTTGCCGGTGTGCAGCATCTTTTAAAACCCACAGCTCAGTTGGTGGAGACAGCAAATAAAAAAAAGGTCACACTAGAAAAAATAAAAAAAAATCTTTCATGACAGAAAGAAAAAAACAACATTCTCAAAAGAGGAGAGTTTGTGGTACTTTAGAGCCGTGACTGAGTCAAACAGCAGCCTTGCAAAAGTATTCACGTCCTTTGATGCTTTTTCACATTTTGTTGCAAACATCTTAGTGTTTTCTGAGATTTTGTGCACCACACCAACACAAAGTATTACAAGAAAATGAAGTAATTGTTGATATTTTGGCCTACAGACAAAAATATTTAAAGACAAAAATATGATAAGAAAAAATTCAGTGCAACCAACTGTCTGCAGAAGTAACCAAATTAGTAAACAGTATAAACCGGCATGTTATTCAATCTCAATACGAATCCAGCTGCTCTGAAAAGGCCTCAGAGGTTCGAAACATTAGAGAGCAAACCGATTCATGATGACAAGGAACACAGCAGACATGTCAGGGATACAGTTGTGCAGAGGTTTAGTGCAGGGTTAGGTTGTAAAACAATATCTCACACTTTGAACATCTCATGCAGAACTACTCAATCCATCATCTGAAAATAAAAAGAGAAAAGCCCCAACTGGAAACCTACCAGTACATGGTCGTCCACCTAAACCATCAGGTGACGGGAAGCAAGAAGGCCAATCCGAGAAACATCTGCAGCAAGTGGAAGAATCTGTCAAAACAGACAATGATTAGTTGTGGAGCATAGCTGGTGTTTTATGGACTAACAGTAAGAAGAAGCCCACTGTTGAAAGACCTGGCTCATTACTTTGTGTTGTTCTGTCACAACATCCCTATAAAATGCTTCCAGTTTGTGGTTTTAATGGGACAGACAGTGAACATTTTCAAGAGGTGTGAATACTTTTGGAAAGCAACGTATTTTGGGCTAATTCAGAAAGCATTAAAGAGTGAAGACGAAGAAAGGCTGAAAAACACAAATCCATATCCAGTATGTAGATTCTGCTCCTGAACCTAAGAGAATTTCAGTCTATTTTTATTTTATTCCTCAAGAGGAAGAAATGTACAGCTTGGTTTACCCTCAGTGTTGACCTTTTGATGTCTAAGTCGATATTTTCTCCTTTTATCCCCTTTCCTCTCAGGCCTCTTCTTTCCCCACCTTCGCCATTTTCCCAGCGGTGACAGAGACGGAGGACACAGGGATCTGTAATTAGCTGCTTGACCCCGGGGTTGGGTTGTGTGACCCCGGCAGCCGCGAAGCGCAGATCCAGGCTGATCAGATGAGTAGTTCTCAGGGATCAGTGGTTGAAAGACAGCCGCCGCCGCACCTCGGCCAACTCAGTCACTCTAGCCAACCCCTCGCAGAGAGACGGGCACGGTTACAGGAGCCCAGCTGCCGAGGTCCAGACAAGGTCTCAAACACCTGTCTGGACGGTGTACAAATATACAGACGCATGCTTTTTGACTTCCTCCGACGGTGATGTGACTGCAAAATACATTACCTTTCAGTGAGGGAACGGGAAGGAGTGGAGGTGTGGGTGGCTGGGGGGCTGGTAAACTGATCCCGTTAGGGGAAGGATAGGGGAGGGAGGGGATGGGAGATGAAGGAGGAGCAGTGCTGGCCCTTGGTCAAGTGCCTTGTACTCCACAAACAGGCGGCGTCTAGTTACACTTTACCTGAGAAGCTGAGTCTGGGGAGTGGATTAAAGAAAAACAAGCATCTCGACCACCCTGCCCCTAAAGCTGCACCTACTTTGGTTAAAGAAAATGTCACTTTTAATACAGCCATATTCAATAAATTACAATATACATCCCAATGAGTCTCCTTTGTCAGAATAAAAGCACCTTTTGATAATAACAACCTTCAAGGAGGTTTTAGACATACTTTTTACTAAACCCATATTTCTGTTTTTAAACATACTGCTTTTTTTATTGGTCTGATGTAATATCCTGGTTTTAAATGTTGTGTTTTCATCAGCTGTAAGAGGAAAATTATCATAGTGAACACAGAAAAGGCTTTCAAACATCTATCTGTGTGCAGTTCATCTATACAATGAATTTCACTTAGTAATAAAGTTCCTAAAATAAATAGACTTTTCAGTAACATATTGAATAGGTCTGTATCTACATCCACAATGTGACATATATTCAGTACAATTACATAAAAAAATAAATATTTGTGATGGAAAAATCTAAAAGATGAACAAAATCCAACAACTTGCTTTGATACATGTAAACCCTTAAATCAACATCTTGTTAAAGCACTTTTTGACTCAATTTCAGCTTTCAGCATTTTTAATAGGAGTCTGACAGGTTACTACGTCTTGATGTGACGATATGCACCAAATCCACCGAATCTATCGGATTGTGACACCATCTCTTGTCCAAAGCCTCCTATGGGATGCCATACAGATCTATAATATTTAGTCCTTAGCCTGGACTCCGCCTTGGCCACTCTAAAACTTCCTGGTGAAAACACCCTAACACATGTTAGATCTGAACCCAAAAATGTTGGAATGTAATGAAAATATGCTTTAAAGGCATGATTTATTCATTCCAGATTGTGCATGTATTTATACGGCCAGATTACTGCAGATTTTTCCCTCCAACAGATTTGTTTGTTTTCCAGTTGAATAATGCAGAAAAACCTGGGGTTTTTACCAGCGGTGTGCAGACTTTTGATATCAGCATAAAGGGAAGGAGAGAGCCATAAAGGACGCGCTGGGAGAGATGTTCACCTGAGACAGTGCAGTCACCGATGCTCGGGGCACAGCAGCGTGACCTGAATGCTGACAGTGTTTGAAGTTTGAAGAAAAAAAAACAAAAAAAACAGCGACACAAAAGCGTCTAGATCTGAAATTATTGCCCTTGGGGTTGGGAATGAAGAGATGGGAAGTAATAGAGAGGAAGACGGCGAGGAGATGGAGAGAACACAATATAAAAAAGCAGTTTCCCACAGGTCTGCTTAAAAGTTCAAACCAGCCGTTCAGTATACCTGTTCTGTCGCCTTACCCCTCTTTGCGTCTCTTAAGTCATCGTGTTTACACAAGCTGTTACTGTCGTCTCCCTGTTGTCTAACCCGCTGCTGCTCTTCCTCCGTCTTTCCCGTCTTTCTTTGTCTCTTTTCCTGCCGGTTGGAAATCTGCGAGGCTTGCTCATCGGCGCCAGCGTCTGTTAATCCCCCTCCCAAAGCACCTTAGCAACGCTAGGAATTTAGAGATACTAAAAAAACCCACAAACACACACACACACACACACACACACACACACATATATAGATGCACGAAACAACAACTGTTCTTAACACTGTGCTCATATTGGCAAGAGTGGCCACATCTTGAGATGTGTGTGTGCGTGTGTGTGTGTTTTCCATAAGTAGTTGGTAACAATCTGGAAGGGTGTGATAACCAAGGCTCTCTCAAGAGTGTGCATGCGTGTGTGCGTGTGTGTGCAAAGACAGAGCGCAGGTTTTTGTGGTAACACCAGAAACCTGGTAATCACTGCATGTAGTCACCTGAGAAGCTCATTATCTTGTCTCTAAGCATGGTTTTGTTGTTGTCCGTTCACTGTTCGCCTTACCCTGGCGTCAGTGAGAGAAGAAGACCAAAAAATAAATAAATCAAAAATCAAAAATAGACAAATTATTGTGACTTATGCTATCATGGGTGCAACTTTGAGGCTGTACCTCAAATGTCTTTTATGAAAAAAGAAAAAAGCAAATCAATAAAGCAAGGTTACAGCACTCACAGGAATTACGACGTCAGTTATTTTCCCATTTATTGGTTTTGTAGTTGGTTTTTTTTCCCATAACAACAAGGATCACCCCTCCACCTCCTGTTTTTCTCTGCCCAAAATCAATTACTTAAGGGGCAATGGTAAAATAATTGAGGGCACATTTAGGCCTTGGAATTAATACATATTTTAAATCCTGAAACTTTTTCTTCAACTTTTACTTTGAGGAGTTAATTTACTTCTGAATTAGAAAATACATTTTATTTTTTGTGCATTATTATCTTTACACAGGGAAGAACATTTTCAGTTTATTTAATTTGCTCTTCTTTTTTTGACCTCTAAAACCAACCAAAATCACATCATCAGCTGTAAAACAAACCATTGGCTCTGAACCTAAACAATAACATATGACATGCACACTCACACACACCAGAAAGTTGTTAATTAGAACATAACTAAGCACTATTTCCTTTCTTGTGTCTGCATAAAAAGAACCTGCCAGAGGTTTGTTTTCAAATTAAAATTGCTCCCACTAACCACAGTGACCGAGGGCCATGGCCGAACAGAAAACAGACAGCAGAGTTTTAATTTACTCCCTTTAACAGGGACTAACTCTGTGTGAAGTGACTGTTCTCTGGTTACACAGTAAATAGGAATAGTCGTAAAAAGTTTGTGACAATTTTTGCCAAACGAAAAATGCAGCGGATTCTTGGAAAACATGCCAGCTAGGGGGCTAAGATTATTAAGATGGTGAGGTTTTCTGGAAATGGGACAAGAAAAGGAGAGCTGCAGTATGTAACCCAGTTCTTGTGTGCACAGTGCCTCACAAAAGTATTCACACCCAATGAATTCCTTTATATTTTGACGCATTACAACTAGAAATTCTCCATTCATTTAATCAGATTTATCTGATAGATCAACACAAGCCAGTACATGATTGCCAAGTGCAGGTAAATAATCACATTTCTTTCCATTTTTTCAAACAAATCAAACTCTTAAAAGCACAGTGTACCTACACATTCAGCGTTAATACTTTGTAGAAGCACCTGTTGCTGTAATTGCTTCAGGTCCTTTGGGGATACGTCTCTACCGATGTGCAACATCAAGCGTCTCTGAACATCAGCTTTCAATTTTGCCGCAGATTCTCACTTGGATTTAGGTGTAGGCTTTGACTACACCTAAACGAGGCATATGAATGTACTGTGATCTAATCTGTCCCAATAAAGCCTCTGGTGGATTGTTGCTGTAGTCTGTTTTACTCAAACAGGTTTTCTTCCAGTACTTGAGTGTATTTAGCTCCAGCTGTGTCATGATCTGTGCATTTTTCTGATTGATAGATTAAAAGGAACTTTATGAGAAGTTCACAGCCATTGTAGTGTTTTCAAACTTCTCCATAACTTTATCCCTGACCCGGCTGGTGTGTTTTTATGTTGTCATGTTTTTTCTGTAACAATGTTCTCTGGCAAACTCCCAAGGCTTTCACAGATCAGCTGCATTTTTTTTTTTTTACAAAGATTACAACACACAGACGTAAAATAATTTACTTAAATAGGTGCCTTATGGAGACATTTTTTTGTGCTGGATTTTATTGAATATGTGTGGCTAAGAAATGTACATTTTTCAAAATTTCCGAGCATCCTTTAACATCTACCTCATATCTATGCAGGCAGTATGAATACTTCTGCAAGGCACCGTTTGTGCTGTGGTCCAGATGTGCTGAAATCACTTTTACACAAAATATTGGGCAATCAGAGGAATGTCATTGTGTCATTCAAGAGTCTATAAGGTTGGCAATCAGAGTGTAAAGAGTAAATTTAAGGATGTGATTGTCTCTGACATTTCCTTGAAGGTCCTCTTTCCATTTCTCACAGCACCTTTCTTCCAGTGCTTGATGTAATGATGGCCTGCCAGCTGAGCGAGGAGACAGGGTGCGATCAGTAAATTACTGTTTCCACTGGGGGATCCATGTCCACTGGTGACCGTCACTTTGCTGGAAGAGACAAAAACAGAAAGAGGGAGGACAAACAGTATGAGAATCACACATTAAGAGTAATTTACTCTCTGATGATGTTGTTTCTAAGCTGATTTATTAATTTATCAGTTCAATCAGAAATAATCCAGTTAATCCCATTTTAAAACAGCTTGATATCTGGCATCAATTTAACGGCCGTGGAAACTAATAGCACACGGTTGCGATCATTAAGAACAATTTATCAGCGCCTCTTCGACATTTCGCAGTGACATACAAATCCTTCACTTGTTTCTATCGGACTTATCTAAATAACCCCGGGTTGTTGATCACTCGACCCGGCGGAGTTCAGAGGTCAGCTACTTCAAGCGGCTATCGGAGGCTGCAGGTTGCGGAAGGTGCTGCAGAACGGCTGTTTCTTATCTGAACTCTTTGACCCCTCATTAACCCCTCGCTACTGCTTTGAGAATTATCACCTGACACAGAGGAAAAGAAATCCTTCACAGCATCTGAAAGGCTCATGTGTTTATCTGACACCGTGTGCGAGTCAGAGATTTAACAAGTTAGCGAGAGATGGCATTTCAATTATTTGGTAATAACATATTTAAATGTGAAATGTTTCAAATGTGAATGCGTTGTGTATTAAACTTATATGCAGGTATTTAAGTATATATTTAAATTCTGTGCTGCAGCATATCAGAAATGTGTTGTATGTGACAAGTCAGGCACTGGTAAGGAGAGGATGATTGGTCTGCAGTTAACTTAACTTATTAAGGCTTTATTTGCATTAAAAGGAGAGAAAAATAAAATTTTCATAGTTCAAAAAATTATCCAATGAGCAGGGTGCAGTATGTTGCTGAAATATTTCGTTAAAGAATTTGTGCTGTTGGACTTGAACGATATGACTTGTGTGAGGAAACAATCCCAAGAATGCCTGGATTCAAGGGTTCCTGTTCTACTGCTGCCTAAAACATCACACCTGCTGGGTGGTGAGTCATGTATTTCCCAGATAAGAGAAGCTGTCAGACTTGTCTTTATGCAAAAGTAGGTAAGATTCGTCAAAGAAGTGCACTTTTTCCTAGTATTGATGAATACATCTGTAGTTTCACAACAGGATACAAAACAAAATCCTAGATGGATTTGCATTCCGATTCCTTTCTTACACAGAGAGCCTTTACAGGTTCAGAACTTTGAATGTTTGTTTTTTCTTTTACTAGGTTAAAAGGCTAAGGTCAGTGGATTTTGGCCATTCGCAACCCTGCAGGCTCCTGATTAAATAACCTTTTTTAGGTTTACCTACAGGAGCTGGAGTCATGAAGGTGAAATGAACTCGTTAACTACAATCCAGACATCACCTCCAAGTTAATTAAAGTTTTCTGTCTGGTGTTTTTTCTGCAAGGACATCATGTTTACTTGCAGTCTATTGTATGCCCTTCACTCTCAGCTAGGATTTAAGAGATCATATGTTTTCTAATAGGATTAGTTTTCAAAGAGAAAAAGATCTTAAATTCTTAAGTCACCTTTCTTTCTGCCAATTAAAAGGAAATACAGATGGAATCTGAATGCAACATGAGAAGCAAGAAAATCTGTTGTCCACAAATGGTCCATAAATCCTAAATTAGTAGCTATTTTATTGCATTCATGTTGGAGAATGTATTGATAATAAGCCAACCAACCTGATCAATCCATCAACCAATCAGCAACGCCCGACCAAAGAACTTGCAAACAAGCTCAGTAATGTACGAGAAATATAATTAATAAAAGAAAAATTAAAAGCTAAAACATCGTAATCATCAAAAATCACATGAAATGGAGCATAAGCCTCAGAAAACAGCTAAACCAAGATTTAAAACAATCAAAAGGATTGTTATCCAAATGAAGACAGTTTGTTCCTTCATTTGGGTTAGAAACAAAAAACACCACCACCTTTCTTTCTGCTAGTTGGAGAGGAGCAAATAGGCTGGTAAGTTGACCTTAGGGTCAGTCTACCAGTGAGTGAGGAAATGTGGTAATTCAAGAAAAGTCACACCTCCCAACATTTTGGATAGTCATTCCAAAGCACAAAACCTGAGTGACATATGAAGAAAAAAAAAAGTGCCTCAATGTCTAGATTTGCTCAGTTGGGCAAATTTGAGCTAAATGGACGAAGTCAAAAATTGGCCTGAAAATTTACAGAGAAGAATAGAAATCTCCTGCAAATGACAAACTAGAGGAGCAATTCTGTGCACAGAAGTGCAGTATTGCACAGGTCTGAAGAGGGGTTTACCCGTATTAATTATGCCTTTACAATACTCTATTGTGCCTGGCAATGGCATTCATATTCAGGCCTCTTAAGCTTTTTTGCACTTTGTCACATTGCAACCACGATTTTTAAGATATTTTATTGATGTTTTAGGTAAAAGACCTGCCCAGGGTTGTAAACAAAAATGATAAAATGGAAGCAACAGGAAATGCAAAGATCTTTACATTACCCTGTGGAGCTCCTATTTCTTACATTTCTTCTACTTTATGTTGGTATATCATAGCTTGTGGTTCTTCTGAGACAAAATGTTAAAAACGTTAGAGCAGCTAGATTATTTTATAGGGCACTGTGGTTGGGATTAAAGTACAGCTTTTTGCTTCGTCAATTATAAAACTGTTCAGTTTGCCTGACACTTTACATTGCACCTAATAAAATATGTCAAATAGTTGTAAATGTGTCAATCATAAAAACACGGATTGCTAATTTAAGCTTGAAGACTCGGTCTATAAATGGTTTTCTATGATGCATCATATGAAGGTGTGCCTATAAGAAGTGGGCAAATTGCAGCGCTCATCGCAGTATTTTTGGAAGAGCCAAGCTCCTAATTAAAGATGACAAGGCATGTGATGCAAAAAAATTAATGAAAACAGTACAAATTTCCAAGAAAATCTTAACCCTTTGCCATGTGTTGAGCTTGAGTGCAGCTCCAATTGAAAAAAATTCAGACTGAAGTCCCAAAAGTTTGAAAGATAGCAAAGTCTTTTTAGCAACAGCATTGTTATGACCTTTTTTTTTTTTTTTTTTTTACATGTAAAGATGTATTTCTATGTTTTTTTTTTTCTTTTGTACAGATTCAGGTCTTCTAGATTGTTTTTGAAGAACTGGGTCTTTAAATTGGTGACTTGTAAAAAAAATAACTCAGTGCTTTTATCGCTAAGTTTGTCTTTAATGCTTTCTAACTTTGAAGTGATGCTCTCCCACTCAACAAGTGTAACATTTGCTTCGTAACAATTAAGCCCCTTCTGTTCTTGTACAGTTGGTTATATTTATATTATTTCACTAAGATGACAGGTCATCCATCATTCTAATCTGGATGTCTTTTTTAATTTGAGTCACATTAAACTACATCAACAAGAACATTTGCACCAATCGTGTCAAAATATACAGATGTTTGTGGTTGTAGCGTCACCAAATATGTAAAGACTCAAGAGGAGTGGATGACGAAATTGAAAAAGATTTGAAACTGTAACTAAGCTCTAACCAGAAATAAAATACAACTGAATTTAGCAACATTAAAGTTTTTGTTCTATTTGAGGATGGCTACATTATGAACAAACATTGAGCGACTTCTGGCAACCTATGAAATACATGAAATCACAATCTAAATGCAAAACGACGACAAAGGAGCTTTCAATTAAACATAGTCAAGGTCAGAAAGAAATTCAGAAATGACCTGCATGGCAACAAAGACACTTTCTGTTGAGATTGCATCACTGTTGGTATTTTGTAAAGCCACAAGACTTAAGAACATGGAACTGCAACTCTGCAGCCAAATGTGACGTTTGTGGTGGAGAAGGTTGACGTTTAATCATGCCCTGCTTTATTATTAAAGCACTTTGATCTAAAATAAATAAAATCATTTATTTTAGAGCGAAATAAATTATTTATTTTGATAAATCATTTATTTATCAGAATAATGGCTCAACGGAGCCAGACTTTGGCTCCGTGGTGAGTGTCATTCAAATTAGTGGAAACACACTAGAGGTGTTCCTAAACTGCATATATCACACCGGTTTGGTCATACCTCTTGTCTTTATCGAAGTTGAATATTTAGAAGAAAACATGAAACGGTACATTTGTCAGAAAGGTTGGTAAGGAGGCCAAGATGTACATGTAATGAGCTCCACATCTACTGCTGCTGGAACACTAAGGTACAGCCCGACTGTGAGATGGGGCGAAGAAGAGCAGCTTGGTGTACACAGCAGAACATTTTGACTTATTGTACTTCTCAGACTCTTCTGATAAATCCCTTCTACTATAAGAGAGTGAGACAGACAGATGACTTACAGAAAGTTTTCATGATTCATTGCCTTTTTCACATTTAAGTTTCCTTTTTTTGGTTTGCCTAAGCTGCTTTATTGCTCCGCAGCATCCATTGCGCTTAAACTTACTGACCAGACCTTAAACTCATACTAATGGTACATATGGTTCACTCGACAGAGAAAGGAAAAACACCTCAGAACAGTGAACCATTAACTATAGCATGTTAAAGAAACATCATTTAGAAACTGAATGATCATACCACATCTAGTCACTAAAATAGTCAATAGTTGTTTCATTTGCACAAGATCATTTTAAAAAGTTAGAATAAGGTGAAAACGTTAAATATTTGTGCATAATTTTATAAAGTGAACCCATACAATATAGATTCATCACGCATTAAGTGAATAAGTCTAAGCCTTTATTTCTGGTCATTTTGATTGTTGTGGTTTACAGAGAATGAAACCCCCAAAATTCACCATCTCAGAAAATTTTAATATTACATAAGAACAACAAAGAAAGATATTTTAAAAATATATGCCAAGTTTCTGAAAAGCTTGTTTATTTCTGTGCTCTCCAGACTTGGCTGGGGCTCCTTTTGCATGAATTACTGCATCAATATGGCATGACATAGAATAGAGTAATGTCAAACTCCGGTCCTCAAGGTGTCCTGCAGTTTTTAGATGTGCCACAGGTACAAAACACTGGAGTGAAATGGCTTAATTACCTCCTCCTTGTGTAGAGAAGTTCTCCAGAGCCTTTCTAATGACCTAATTATTCTATTCAGGTGTGGTGCATCAGAGGCACATCTAAAAGTTGCAGGGCAGTGGCCCTCCAGGACTGGAGTTTGACACCTGTACGGCTCTGCAGCGGTACTGTTACAGGTTGATAGCATACGTAGATGAACCAGTTTCCAAATGAAAAGTCCTGCGGGAACTGAAATCAGCATCTCCATAAAACTTATGAGCCAAAGGAAACATCAAGTGCTTGAATATGTTCTGCTTGTTGGCTGTGCTGCTTGTGGACTGGCAGTCCAACACCAGCAGATGAGATTCCACCCAAACGATCACTGACTGTGGGAACTTAACACTGTACTTCAAGCAGCGTGGATTCTATGCTTCCCCACTCTTCCTCCAGACACTTTGATTTGCAGAACTTTATTTTCATATGAAAAGAGGGCTTTGTGACAAAATATGCTAAACTTTTTCACAATTTAGTAATTTTTGGAGATGTATCAATAAGAAAACAAAGAAACAAAACAAACTAGCTACTTATTGAAGATTAATTCAGAAGGGAATGAAACATGAATGTTTGGCAGCGGTGGTTTCTGATATGGGCGACATGGGTAAATACCCAGGGCGGAATCTCATCAGGGCGGCATGAGTCCCAACGAGAATATTAAAAAACGCAAGCTGTGATTCAGGTTTACTGGGGTTATTAAATTTGGATGACATCACAGTCCATTTCATTTAAGTTTCAAAAAGCACCTTGAAACTTAAATCTTCTTGTTGAACTGCTTTAAAAAAACATTCACATTTTTTGAAATTATGCATTGGAAATAACATTTTTCTTGTACTGCTATTTCTGTTTTTATCAATAAATGTATAGTTATTGAAAAATGAATGCACCTCTGAAAATTTTAAAGTTTCAGCTTAAGTCAGAATCATAAAAAAATGTAAGTTTAACTTACTAACTAAAATGGGCCTTGCTTTAGTTGAACAAATCATCTACAGATTTGTGTAGATTATTTATCATCTGTCTGCGAAACTTTATGAACAAAAATGGCAAAAGGAGATAAAAAAACCAAATAAGTTTTAAAGAGATTCTGATGTCTTTACTTTCTGTCAACCTGAAGTATAAGAGAACTTTGCGACTGTCAAGGGATCATTGCTGGTCATGGGGGGAAGGAGTGTTTAATACATTTAATTGATGCCACAGTATTACCAATGTCACACAAAAGTATAGTTGCTTAAGGTTAGAGAAATATCTTTTCATCAATTATGAAAATATTTGATGTTTACAAACATGTCATAACACGTCTTAATGACTCAAATAAACAAGTTACATAAGTTCTCATAACGTTTCTGAACATTTTAGCACAGTTTGGTGTGATTATAAAAATGTTGATAGTAAATCTAAAAAAGGTCGGTGCCTCGTTTGTTAAATTAAGGATCTGTTAATGGAAAATTAAACTGATTGCTAATGATTTGATTGATTAGGAATAATTAGGAGTTTATTCCCTGAGCCATGAAGGAAGGAACTGCAGATTTCTATTCTAATCTCCGTTTGGTAACTTCAACACAATGATAGAACTGCCATTGCATCAAACTTGCTTCACAGCCATCATGAGACTTGACGGTCAAAAGCAAAAAGTCTCTTTGGGTGATCATCAAAGGGAAATTTTCATACATTTTCTATGTACAGTACATGTTGGGGAGGTCTGTATCCCATCTCCATTATAATAATAAATGATTATTGGTTCATTGTTGAAATATGATCTTTAACAATCCTGTTGAAGTGCTGCAGTTTGTTCATGACCCATTTTCTATTGAACTGAAGACTGATTTCTATATCAAAGCAATAAAAAATGTTATGCCAATGCTTGATGAAGACATTTTTCAGATGGAGAGAAGAGAGGGTGGATTTGCAGTCCTCTTTTGCTTTAGGACAACACTTTCAGTCTGATGATGCTGGATCCACTTATAATTGTCAATTAAGCTTTCTTTAATATGAATTTCAAGGACATGTTCCTCTCTGACCAATGAGGAGTAGCATGAATGCCTCAGGATTGCTCATATTATTTATGATCCTAATTATGCAGAAATAGCTAAATCAAGGTTGTGTGTTTTTGTCACTGAAAGCAAATTTGAAAATGTACAAGATGCATATCAAAGATTACACCTTATAAAAGTTATGTTACTTAATCTACACTATATTACTTACACAGTCTTGTTGACAGTTTTGTGACTTTAATATGTAAAATTATGAGATTTGCTTTAGTTGTTTTTATAAAATAACAGATTATTAAATGTAGATGTGAGGATGGGTATTGTGCTGTGTTCATGTTCCATCTGTACCAGGATATGTGGTCTTCATAAGACTTCCTCATGAATATTTGCCTCATTTGAGTGTCACTTCAAGGTTCAGTCATTGTTAGAGGAAATATTGGAGCAACAATTTTTTATTTTTTGGATTTGATGTTTCTGAAATCTGTGATTTTTACTTTAACTAAAGTAAAAATATAAAAGAAATAAAAACTAAAAAGACCACTGTGTTTCTTTAGACATGGTGTTTTTTTGTTTTTTCTTCCTTCTTGATTTCAGAAATTATTCCCCACAGCCCTCAAACAAAAGAAAACATTTCTTTTTTTATTTGGGCCTCTTAAAACTGAAGTTGAATAGCTCTGGTTTATAGCAACATGTCAAACTTTTGGCAGGATGAAAAAGCTTCGAAGCATTTGCAAAGGTTCAGACTGGATATGTGCCTGGAGGATTTGGACTCATGACCCATTTCAACACATTCTTGTCCTCTGATTGGAACCTCAGGCACTCTCTCTTTCACTAATGGACAGCGAGGCCCTTCAATATGCTGCACCCCATTCCCCTAAATTCACAACTTGCTCACACTTATCATCTGCTTTCTCAACACCGGTTCCCAAGAAGCGGCTGGTTTTGTGTGGTCCCAACACTGTCCCGTTTTCATCACGGCTCTGTCGGGTTACCCCCCTTGTACCAGACCCCATTCTTCACCCCTCCTCGCACCTGCGCCGCTCCCACATCTCTACAGGAATGCGCTGGGGCTTGTAATCGCCTTTGTGGGGACCATTGAGTTGTACACGGCTGACTGAAACTTCCCAACCTCACAGTGCGCTGCATGGTTGCTGAATGGGACTCAGCGTGGGGCGACTCTCCAACCCACGGACGCTGCCAAATTCCAACAGTGGGGCTCCACAATCACTCCCACACAGACCCCGGTACACCGCCTGGCAGGAGGGGACGGGACAGGGAGGGAGGCACGGTGCGCCCGGGATGTGACTGTCATGAATGTGTGTACGCTCTTAAAAGAAATTTTGGAGGGCGTTTAATATTAAGCATTGCAATTATTAGAATTATAACTGAGAGTTCAAGTTTTAAATGCAGTTTTCTGAAAACATTAGCTACTGGATTTTTGTAATCCAGCAGAGAACAGAAAGCATGAGAGGATGATATGGGTTGTTTTATTAATTCATAACTATCTGCTTAGAAAAAGTGGAGGACTGCCTTAAGATCAGGGCTTCAGAAAGTTTTTGTCTTAAAAGACTTTGAACAAGCAAAGAAATCAGTCAGAGCCACCTAAACATAGTTCACCCTCTATAATGCAAAATGTCATGGTAAGTTTATTTTGCTAGTTTTGTTGCAACAAAATGACTTCTTCTGCAATCAATGCACAGACTTGGAGAAATCATATTGGGCTTTAACCCATATAGCTGTGTACAGTTATCCATGGCTAATGTGCTCAAAGTGCCAATATTTGGGTTTATTCTGCATTTTTATTTCAAATTTGTTCTTGAAGGAGTTTATTCTGTATTCTGTGGAAAACTCTTTGAACCACTACTGTTTCTCCAAGTAATTCAGTGACAAAAAACACTGCAGTTTCTGAAGAGGACCATGGCAGACTGGAACGGAAAGACTTTATCTTCAAGTCCCAACTATACAATCCAACCAAGGATGTGCAAAACAACCAAATCATCCTCCACAGCTACCAAGAATGATCACCAAGGAGACGGACTGCCGATGGATCCGGCTAACTGCAACACGACTGCCTGTGGATGATGATCCAGGGTATACGTTTAATCTCAACACAGGGAGCAAGTGCAGGGTAGTGAGCACTCCATTAGTTCTGCACAAGTGAGAAATATTGGGGCAACTAAACTATGGATACACTTTAGAGTTAATGCATATAGCAGAGGATTTTAGCAACAACTGTGCTGGCATTTGAGCAGTTGCCAAACTTTGTGTTTATGAGATGTGAAGATGTGTGGCTATCAGTTGAAAGACAAACATTTAGGTCCTTTCGTTAGCATCCATCACGCCTCACAGATATTCAAAGCCATTTTTTGGCTCAAACATAAGAGACCAAACTGCTTGCAGCCCAAATGCTTCCTCTGTCAGAGTTGGATGGAAAAAAGCTAGACTAAAGGAAAGTGCTTCGGCATCTTTGCTGGAATATGGCAGAAATCTTTCCTGAAGCCAGTAAATCATCTTGAATTGTGTATCTTTGTGTTTGCCCTTCTTGTTTTACAGTTATTCTGATGCTTTTTGAACTTTTTGACACTGAAGCAGTCTTGCCAATGGGCAGCACCATTTAACTGTAGTTGTCGGGAAAAGGTTTACATGCAACCATTATGGGTTTAAAAGGTTTATCACTAATGTTAAACATATTTTTATTTCCTGATGCTTTTTACTGGGAGAAGACAAACCAGATTAGCTAAATTATCCGAGACAAAATTTAACAAATTTTGTTGAGTACGTATTAAAGATATGTTTGAATGTAGCTAATTTCTAGTCCAATTGACGGATTAAAATTTACTCACATAAAATATTTGGATTAAACAGCTTGTTTTAGTAGTAAAAATGAAGAACTCAATAAACCTCCAAGAGAGACAGCTAGTTCCTGACACTACTTTCACAACTTGCTTAATTAAATTTGGTGTTATTATCAAACAGTGATTTAGGATAACTCACAAAACAGGAAAGTGTCACCTCAATTTTTTTTAACTTATGCAAAGACTCAATTGCAACACCGGAGAAATCATAAAACTGGAGAGAAAAAAAAAGGAGAATGAAACAGCACTCAGTGAATGCAGTCGGGCAAAGTTGGAAAATAAGGCAATTTTTCCTTAACTTTCACCGTATTTGTGTTGCGTCTCGGTGCATTAGGTCTGCGCGCCGGCGTGCAGCGCGGTAGCTGTGGGTAGATAGAGCAAGCACTACAGGATTAAGAGGCAGCAAGATTGTTAAACATGTCAACGTGTAATAGCACGATAAGGCCCTTCCGAGGAATCCATTGGCCCAGCTGCTTTCTCTATTCCGCGCTAATCTCGCCCGGCACATTCGCTCTGTGCAATCTGTCTCCATAATCTTCTGTGACAGAGAGCAGGCTGCCTGGTAATTTTTTTTCTTTTTTTTTTTTTTTTGGAAAAGAGGGGGGAGACGCGGAGAAAATATGCAGAGGCGTGATAAAGTGACGCTAATTATCCCCATTTAGGACAGGGAGTGCAAGGGATCGGGGCTTTGCGAACAACCGATTGTGCGCCGCTGCTGATGGCCTCATAGCGCGGAATATATCGGTGGCTACAAGATAAGAGCAACGAGCGGAGGAGAGATTTATTGGCCGGCCAGCAGAAAGCATGCGCACGGACTTGTACACGCACGAATTCGCGCGCAAGCGCGCTCAAGCAGGGAACCGGTTCTGCAACGAACTGAATCCCCCTGTATATACGTTGCGCCCTGCACTCAGCCCTCTTTGCACCTCAAGGTGTAATTTATGCGGGTTAAATTTGCCAGAACGCGCCTCTTTTAACCTGGCGATGCGCCGTGACGGGCTCCGCCTCCCGGAGCTTTCAGGGTCTAATCCGCATCTCCTCACATCAGCAGATAAGAGAGGAAACAGAGGCGAAGGCCCTCCTTCGCCCCGCGGGGCGCAGAGATCCATCCATAGATGCACTTTTTATTTGTTGCGCTTTGGAATTTAAAGTCTCCACTGCTCCTTTTAGATTCACTCCGGCAGATTAACGCGCATGCAGACATTTAACACGCTTTACTGTGAGGCCTAACAGGTTTAATCGGTGCGCCACGCGAGTCTTCATCAGTGTGAAATAGGCCCTTTAACTATGTATTTGAGAATTGATTTTTAAAATTCATAAGTAGGCATAAATTCCCCCCTCCTTATTTACATGTGCATGGATATTAGTCGCTATCATGAAACGAGGCATATGGCAATCAAAAACCGAGGATGCTGTCAGAAATGAAGTCATCTCTAATTGTCATTCTTAAATTACTTTTAAGAGGATTGAAACTTCAAAATGACATTTTCCAGTTTACACACACACGTTGGATAATTTCTGGGAGAATCCTAAAATGAATCTCTCTTCTGTGAGATTAA
>CAEFZX010010655.1:0-29671 GCA_903066825.1 Alfaro cultratus
ATGCTGACCTATTGTGCTTTGGGTGAGCCAACTGTGGTGGAAGTAGGCATTAAAGAACTTTGGCGACCCTGGGTAGTTCCAGGTGTTGAAGTACAGAGTTAAAAGACACAATGTATATAGGTTCAAGAACTACATTCAAAAGAAAAAGACTATATATGAACTCTCCAAAGACAATGTATTGACAGTGCTTTCAAGACAAAAGACTGGTATCAGAACAAAAGAACTGTGGATGGATTTATGGTTCTGTTACACTAGAGAGACAATCTGAACAGGTCTCGGAAGTACTTGTAACTGGACATTTGTAATCTAAAGTGATAATATCCTCTGTTAGTGGGGGACACTATTACAATAAATTGAGGGTAATGAATGTCATATTAAGTAACTTACTTATAACATTACTTCCAGTAAAGGGTCAGTAGGTGATGTTAAATGTTCTTTTAAATGTTGTAGGACTTTTTTTTTAATGAGGGGGAGAGTGTGGCGCACAACCATTTTCATGGAATAGTCGGGGTAAATTAATACTGTTTTGTGTTTATCAATGCTATTTTGTGTTTATTAATACTGTTTTGGGTTTTGTTTGTGTGATATTTACTAATTGTGTCGCAGTTTGACATGGTTGCGGAAGGGGGTCAATATCACTCCACCGTTGCTAGGTGACGGACCGTTGTGGAACGAGGGCGGTGTGTACTTTTTCTCTAACGGCTGTGTAGCGATACCGCTAACTGAGTTACTTTGTAACAACTATTAAATTAAAATGTTGCAAACTCGCTCACCATTTCCCGTTTGATTGTTTGTCACCGCTACATATACATATAATTTTTTTTTTTTTTTTTTTTTTTGCATTATTAATTTTTTTAATAACAAAAACAAGCAACACTTGGCCTGGCGGAGGGTCTACTAAAGCATGGTGGCCGCCCGGCTTATAATACACTTGGGGAACCCCTGGTGAAATTGAGGATTTATCCAGGCAGTTAAAAAGGGCATTACAGTAGTGATGGGTCCGGAAACACCAATGCGTTGGCAAATGCATCAAGCCCTTAGACGGTGTGCGTATTGCTTTCAGCAAGTCACGTGACCGATACAGGAACTGTTTCGAAATGACACTGGCGTTCCAAACTGTGTTTATAAGGAAGCAAATCTGTCAACGGGATGCATTTGCCAAAAGAGTTCTTGATCTTTTACGGTACAGCGTCAACTATGGAGCCTCAAGTCAAACAAAAGGTTTCGTAGTTTGGGATGATTTTGATCTTACAGAAGAAAATAAGATATTGGTTATCACTTCGTTGTTGTTTCATCCGGTTCTTTTCCGTTTCTATTTGATCTGTCTGAATCCAAATTCAGCTGAAATTGATTCTTACTTTTATATTATGTTGTGCAGGTTAAGTGTCGCATATGTTTGACAGAACTGTCTTATTTAAATAAATCCACCTCCTCAATGCTGAGGCATTATGGGGCATCAGAATGAAGTCTCAGATACACCTAGGATCAACTCAGGTATACAGTCATTCTACAAATTACTCAGTAGCTTTTTATAAATTATTTCATATAAATGTATTGTTTACTTAATTTTTTCTACAGCAGGAGAAGTTGTGTCAAAAAAGCGTAACAGACTAAATTTCAAAATGTTGGAAAAGCTTTTTTTTTTTTTTTTTATGAAAATTTTTTTGGGAAAAAAACCCAGTCCACAAGCATCCTCATTCCAAACACGTTCACTTAAATTTTCACTTTATGGTACATGTTCACAGTATTTATTGACTGCATCTAACAATATCAATTATATTTTGAATTTAACTGAAGATATGACATAATACAATGTATAATATACAATAAAATACAATGACTTAATTCTTATTGTATAGACTAGGTCATCAAATACGTTACCTGTGGGGATGTTTAATGTCCAGCAGGTGTCAGTATTCAGTGACACAGTATCGACAGTATCAATACAGTTTTGCTATGGGTCCAAACGCTTCATGACACCTCATTTACCCATCACTACATTACAGTAGTCCAGACGAGATGACACAAAAGCATGAATGATTTTCTCTAGGTAAACTCTGGAGACCATTTGTCTAATTTTAGAAATGTTTCTTAACTAGGTCCATGACAATGTGGAACAAATGTTTTCTAAAGGTAAGTTCTGTTATGGTGTTATGTGTAATTTTGAAAATTGTCTATACCTCTTGTTATGATAGTAAAAGTGAATTATTGAATGTGTAAGAGGAAAAAAAAACTATACATAGCATATCTGTTTTATTGCTATGTCTGATGATATTACAATATTTCGGTTGCAGACATTTTCTGTTGAATTTTGATATTGCTATTCCATATACTATCTGCTAAGGTAACAGGCAGTTTTCATAGCATCTACAGATTGTTCCGAGAGGTTAATTAAATGTTGTTTTATTTAAATTGGTACTGGTATTCTTCTGTTGTACAAGTAAGACATTTTACAAAAAGGGGAAATGTTGTGTTCACACTGTTGCCACAAGGTGAGTAAAGAGTTGTACAGAGATAATGTGTAGAGAAGAAGGGAATAAAGAAGACGAAGAACGAGCATGATGGCTGGTGTGCTTTACTACACTTTACTAGAGTTACGTTCAATACTAGTAAATTATTCTTCTGCCACCTCACTACACAACAAGTAGCATCTCTTTAAAAAAAAAAGAGAAACAATATTCAATGGGTCTCAGGATGAATATAAAGTCTCTCACTGCTAAACAAAATATGAAAAAAGAAATTACCTCATTTAAGAGTATACAGAAACTCAGCTTCAGGCTTATCAAAGGAGCAGATTTGCCCTACATGAAGACATTAGAGGTGAGCTGGGTTGGCAAACCCTTGATCCAGGCTACGGTATTTACTGGAGTGTTTCCAAGCCTCTATGCAAGTGTAACACGGGGGAAGAACCCGGATTGTGACAGAGGATGTGGCCTTGTAGCCAACTGGTAGATTTCTCAAATTATATTAGATAACCCTATTAAAAGTACCCAGGTAAGTCTGGCTTCAAATGACAAAACAGAAGTTGTGTACAAATATATATTTTATTTATTTATTAAAAATATTAAAAATAGACTTTATTCTTTTATTTAAAAAATCAATAAGCACATCAATCTAGGAGAGAAGTTAGGAGGAATCTGAGATTTAAACAAAACAAACCACTACAACCCAAATTAGTAGAAACACAAAATAACATTAAGTAACAAGGATGACAAAAAAAGAAAATATAAATCCCAAATTACATATATCACAGTCCTAAAGAGCTGCCCTGAGTAAGTGCATCTGTAAAAAGGAGCATTGAAACTGTAGTTCTTGCACCATGAAGGGTTCTAAAGTGCTTATACTAAAGCGCTGGTTCTAAAGCACAATAACCAACCGGCAACACCATTCCAATCACCTAACAGAATATAAGCATAAACCATGCTACTACCTGAGAGCATTAAATACCAAGAAAATGAGAGCATAATAGGCAACAGCAGCAATCTTAATTGGTCACAACTGCATTAAAGGTAGATTCAGACCGCTGTAGTGGCAATCTACCAACACATAACCCAACCAAAGGTCAAATTCTCACCTCCGACTGCATGCAGCGACTGGTGTAGCAGCCAACGCCTGGAGAACCAACAACTTGGCGTGCGCACCCGGCGCCCATATTTACTAATGAGCCAAGCAACGCTGCAACCCGGCAGTGAAGGTGGGGGAACGGGGCATGGAGTCTTTATAGGCCCAACACGGGTGGGAATTTCCAGCCACTTCTGCAATAGCCCTGTTTTATGAGTAAAACCACCCGGTTACACAAAAATCGCAGGAAATGAACCAGGACATTTGGTCCATGGTGGCTTATCTGTGGCTGGAGCAGGAGCCAAACTCAGTGAGCACATTCAATCTCCAATGTAGCATGATCAGCTGATAAACTGACCAAAGTCGACAAAGCTTTCTGGAGAAAATCCACAAGTGGAGTGACACCCTCTGCTTTCTCTGGTAGGTTAATGATTTTCAAGATTTTACACCTACCATAGTTCTCCAAGTCGTCAATTTTTAGCTGTTTATGTTCCACTGACTTCTCCATGGTGGCTATGTTTGAAACTGGCCTCTGTCTCTCCCCTCGGCCTCCTTCATACGTTTTTCCAAATTTGCCACTCTATTAGAAAGCAACGATAAGGCTCTCCACTGAGCTAACAGAGGCTCACAGCCTCACAGGTTGCCCAGTGCAACATCAATAGTGTCCAGTCGAGTACCAATTGATGCATCCATGTCAATCGGTGTATAGTCGGTAATCCTATCAGACTTTACATCAGATAGGTTCAGCTCCTTAGTTGTTTGGTTGGTTAGCGTTACCTCTGAAATGTTAGCACTAGCTTTGGCCTGACCAGTCTCCTTTAGAGCGGTTTTCTCCTTGGTGGAGGAACTCAACTGGAAAAAAATGGGGAAATCTTTTTCACGCTGCGGCTTAGGTATCTCCAGACTGTTTCCAAACCAACAAGGATGTTTTCGACTGGAGGAAAGTATATGAATATTTTAAGCCTGGAGCAAAGAAGAGACTCAAGCATCCATCTTGATCTGGACCACATAATCTCTCCTCCTATTTTAAAAGTTTTATTTGGATGCACTGGGGATAAAAATGGCGCTGTTCTAACCTGACCAGGTTATGTTGTAAGTAAAGTATTTACTCTATATTCTATTTACAACATTTTAAAGAATGTATTCTAAAGATGGAAACTGTTGAGTCCTTCCTTAATTAGTCCTAACAAACACCCAGTGCACCTTTGGTTGTGCTTCCCATTTCCCTCCGTCCCTGAGATGATTTGGCACAGAATACAGCATGTCTTTGTGAATTTTGTGAATAGAGAGCCATGCCTTTGCTCTGACACTATGTTGCCTTGTATTTTTATGACATGAACCAGCGACCCAGAGATCAATAGGCCCCCACAGTGATTGTGAACAACACTCCCGGGGCCTTATCGGGTCCTCACTGCCAATCTGTGGCAAGCGAAGCCTGCACTTTCCCTGGATACACCATTGGTCTTTGAAATTAAAGTTGACGCCTGTAATCCAGGGAAATGGTCCCTCTATTCTCTCTTAGCGCCGGTTTAGTTTCACCCAGTTGAGGATAAAGCATGACAGAAATACGGAACACTATCTTCTGGCGGGGAGCTGATGGGTTCTGCCAGCTTATTGAGACACAGCCAGCTAACCTTCTTCAACTTGGCCTATGGACAAAACTAAAGAGTCAATTTTCACAAAAAAGCCACGCAGGGTAGCTTGTAAATAAAACCATTCTGTTTTCTTCCTGGTGGAGAAAATCAAAGAAAATACGTTTTTTTGTTGTTTTTTTTTACCTCTCCCAAAACTGAGCGAATGTATAACACAGTAGGCTAAGCGTTACTGATAGAGTATTCATGTAAATCCACCCGGGCACTGCTGCAGGAAATTGACAGGGATCTACTGAAGCGCTTTGCCTGTAAAGGGTGGGATTTACATGCCTAACTAGGGCTTAACTATCCTCCCTTGAGTTTACCTGTAACTTTCCAGCCTGTGCAAAGGTTGCAATGCTTATTCCCAAAGCTGTTTCATCCCCCTCATATCTGTCAGTCTCAGAGATGAACTTATAAACTCCACCTGGGCTATTCCAAGTAGCCAAAAAAAAAACAACAAAAAAAAAAAAATAATAATAATTTGGTGGACAAAACAGGAGTTTTGTTTGCTTCCTTTCAAAGCTGTGAACAACATTTTTTGTTGTTGCTTTTTCAAGTGTTTCAGACAATTATGTCAAAAAAATGTTTAATTTATTAAGAAAAAAATACTGACAATATGTGCCTGCCCATGTAAAATTAATTAATAATTAATTAAATATAGTTAATTGTAATTAATCAGAATGAAATTCGTAAACTCATTTACATCTATCATTCTTGAAAAGATACAAAGCCATTTCTAATGCCTGGAAATTTTTGACTCAATCTTAAATACACCCCAACTATTGTGAACATTATAAAGTTAATCTTATGAGATATTATCTTAGTCTTATAAGATGCGTTGGCCTGATATTGCAGCTTGTAGTGTTTCCCCAAAGACAAACAAGCTTTGTAGCCTGTTAAGTGTGTGTTGTAGTAATAAAGAGTCCTGTTGATTTTGCTGATATCTTGGTTTAATAATAACCGTTAGCCGCTAGCACACAGAGCAGTAACTCATGGAAGCGAACCCAAGCGCCAGAACAAAAGACAATGCTTATCCCCAGCGCGCATGCACAGAACAAGAACTACAGCATTTGTAAAAGCCCAATATTACTGTGTGCACAGTCAATATTCTACATCCCCTTTCCTTAGCTCATGCCTATTATCATGAAACATTAAGCAGTCAAATTATG
Organism: Alfaro cultratus; assembly: GCA_903066825.1. Taxonomy (NCBI): domain Eukaryota; kingdom Metazoa; phylum Chordata; class Actinopteri; order Cyprinodontiformes; family Poeciliidae; genus Alfaro; species Alfaro cultratus. Next base: position 6,365 of record CAEFZX010010655.1, read on the forward strand.
CTATAATTTCAACAGTAGCATATTACACAGTACCATATTACACAGCATAGCATCTGGACCTGTAATAAGAACATACTTAAGAACATACATCATAACCATGAACTTAAACACATAAGTAAAAAACAGAGACTAGGATGAACCTTTTTTTGGTTTTTTTTAATAAACCAGTCATAATATTAATGATGCCGACACATTGTAGAGCTCTAACAGCAAATTTGCTCAGTCAAGACACTTAGTCCAAGTATTTAGGATTTGGTTTACTGACACGGCCTGAGCGTGTTCTGTAGAGATTGTTTATCGTGGGCAAAGACGAATCAGCAACTGGAATTTGGACCCCACAATGCCCAGAGTCCACTTTCTGTTGTGTGTGTCTGGTGATGGCGATGGGTTTGTCTGAAATAGGGCCAGCATCCTGATACAGAGAGTCATTTGGATCAAGCTGAGTTGGAGGAGGCTCAGCCACAGGTAAAATGTGTTTCCTGTTCCTCCTATAGGTTTGTCCTTCTGACTGAACCAAATAAGACCTCGGCTCATTGCACATTTCTTTGATGGTTCCCATGCGGTCATAACCTTTTGGTGTTTTTAACCTGCCAACCTCCATTGGGGCTGAATTAAAAAAATTCTAGTGGACCTTACTACTTCCAGAGCAATGTAAAATACTAATTTACAGTTAGCTCAAACACTTTGTACAGCAGTGACTTGCGGTGAGGTTCATAGCTGGTGAGGCACTGACTTAATCATAAACATATTTAAAAATATAGACACCCTGCATGTTATCGTTTACATATAGGACACATGAGGACAAAGCTGGAGGGCAAAAGACTATTCTTTTACATATTATCCAAAGCCACGGTAGAACAATTCCGTTAACTCAATAAAACTTAGAAATGTAAGTATTATTAATTTAGTGCTATGATCCACAGCAAAAGGAAAAACCGCTGAAGTACAACTCAAAACCACTTCTTTCTCAATCTGTGTATTGGCCAAGCTACACACAGACTTGTTACCATAGCAACCGACAACAATGCCACTTTATGTTTTTACAAATATTTTGCACAAAGAACAGAACATTTGGTCTGTTGCAGTTTTATGGTTTAAGGCTTAATATTTATTTTGCGATTATTAAGTGATCGCTGTGGTAGATCAGCTACCGCTGCTGTTAGCAAATCTAACACAGCAGTTTGCGGATTGTTTCTTTTCTGCGTTCTTTACACATACAAACTGTAGCCCACAACATGCACATTTCATTACAAAATGAAACAAAAAAATGTTATTGCTGTCTTACCTTTATTTATAAATGAAGTCCATGCGCCGCTCATTCTGCATAACCTAAATTATGGAAAATCAGTTCATATATTAAATGTTTTTAACCATTTTATTGGTGACGTACAGACAGGAGGAACATGCTCTCCTCGAATGGAAGCCAACACAGTTAGAGAGGGAATACCCTAGATTGTAAAATGAGAAGATATTCTGGTAGGAAATTGTATGAGAACTGGCAGCTTTTATTTTGAAAATATGTCAGATCCTTTGCAAAACAGCATTTAACTTGCTGTTTGGAAATTATGATTATTATTCAAATTTAGTGTGTTATGAATGTAAATGTGAATTATTATTTTTTTACTGTTGCACATAATGAATTCATGGATTGTTTTGAGTATCAGTTTGGGATTTAAAAAGACAAGTTTAACGGATCATACCATTAGTCAGGGCCGGATTTAGGAAGGTGTGGGCCCCTGGGCTTGAGCCAAAGTGCGGGGGCCCTATTTAATCATGGTTACACAATTGCATGTTAACATGCACAAACATACACTGGAGGCTAAAGCCTGATTTCCTTCCCTTGGGGTGGGCGGCGCTTGGCCCTGTCTTACTTGTGGAACTGGTCCTATCCACCAACGTTATCTACCTACAAGGTCACAAAAGTCAGCCACTGTCCACCATGAGAGAGGGTTGATGGACAGTTCTACCAACCAGGTCATCCATGCAAGGTTTACAACATGGTTGCCAACTTACTGACTTTTTTCGCTATATTTTGCACACACACAAAAAAAAGTCAGTTTTTTTCAAGATTGGTGATCGGCCAGAAAATTGCCATCAGTGCACCGCTGCTTTCTTTTTAAAATGTTAAAATGTCTGTAGAACAGTTGATTAATCAACGTAAAGACCATTATTACAAACAAAATATATTTAGTAGTTATTAAAGAAGCATTTAAACATCTTGAATATTCCTAAGGAAGAAAAACTTTACAATGTTCTCTATCCATCCTCTATGTACTGTATTTATTTATCCTTCTTCATTTCTATCTTTATCTGTTTCCCCCCCTCTTTCTATTTTTATCAACTGAATCTTTCTCTCCAATTATGAGGTTAATTTCCTTACCAAGCTCAGATTGTAAGGCTGAGTATCTGTCCAAAATTTTTATGCAGTGATGACTGGATTTTAGCTGTGTGTCAGGGCAGGGCATGACGGACTCGAGCAATTTTGTACATTTGGACCTTCACCATATGAATAGGAGAGTTCCTCCTGCTGCTGCTAGCTGGCAGCTAAAGTTTGTTCCGCTTTTCTAAGTTCACATTGAGCACGCGCGAGAAGAGCAGTCGCATTACTTTTCTGTGATTTTTGCTGTTTTCTTGCTCTTTCAAACGTTCTGCAGCGTTTTTTCAGTCACAGAAACTCGTTTCAAAACATCACTGACTCGTTGGAAATACAAAACAGTCGCGGTAAATGGAGGATAAATCAGCCTGTGTTTGGATGTACTTACCACTTGGAGCTTGTTGTTTGCTGTAATGTATTTGTGAACCAACCCAATTCAAACACAAAGATTACACCATATTGTAGCCATGGTAACACAACAATCAAACTATCATGATTCTTTAAACTTTTACAAAGTAAACTTCCTAATTCAATCCTAATTGTATAATTTTTTTTCTCAGCTGAATGCATTAAATAAAATTTAATAACATTGTCATTCTCAATAAATGAATCCTAAAGTTTTAGATCCATAGTCTGTGTTACAACGCAGTCATTTATAGAGGCCCCTGAATATCTTGGAGGGGCCTAACAGCAGCTACTGAGTTTTCTTTGCCAACATCAAAAAATTATATAGAGTTAACCCCTCTGAGCTTCTTTGATCTTTAAAGCAGTCTGCAGCCAAGTTGATACAGAAGTTAAACAGTCAGATATTATTAGGGTTTATTTAGTAAAATGGTGACAAATTTGCTTATTTCATAACTTCATAACCAGTGACCTTCTCTCCTCTGGTCTGCTTAACAGCTACAGTCTCAGCAGTTTCTGCTGCTGTTTCTACTGTCAGCAGCAGAAACAGCAACTTTATACCCGTTTATACCATTTGCTTTGCATTGTCCCCACATGATGGCAATGATATAGTAGGATCCAATTACATTCTTGATTAACAAGGGTTGTTGTTATGTTGTTGTACGGTGTTTTAAGATCTTGTTCAATGTGCTCTTTTTAAACATTGAGCCCCTGCCCCTCCAAAGGTCTCTGCACGGCCCTGTGAGAAAGCCAACTGCCTGTGATGTCAGTCATTCCATAGCAGCTGATCTTCTCACAAAACATCCTGAAGCTTCTATCTTTATTTAAGGTGACTTCATTCATGCCTCATTGTCCCAAACTCTTCCCACTTTTTATCAGTTTGTAAATGCACAATAAAAGAAAACAATATCTGTTTTATGCAAATGTTAAAAACTCATATCCATCCATTGCACTAACTTAGTTTTACTTATGTTTGAGTATAACCCTGTTGCTAAACAACAAAAGGTTGCCTTAAAGACACTAAGAAGATGGTCCCCCAAGATTGCAGATACAGTCCGTGGCGCACTAGAAGCCACTGACTGGGAAATATTGACCAAAGTACATGGAGAGGACATCAACAGCTTAGCTGTGTGCGTCTCTGACTATACTGGTTTCTGTGTGGACAATTCTGTCCCCACAAAAAAGGCCAGATGCTACCCAAACTACCAGTCATGGTTTACAAGAGAGTTGAAAACTCTACTTAATAACGAAAAGAGAGCCTCTAGGTGTGGTAACCGGTCAGAAGTCAAAAGCATACAAAAACAGCTGAAACATAAATTGTGTGAAGACAGAGCCATGTATAAGAGAAAGCTGGAAGAGAAATTAAAAAATAACAATGATAGAGACTGGCATGACAGAGATCACAGAACTAAAGAGGAAAGCTAACGGGCCTGCTGGGAGGTGGGGGAGGATCTCTAATGTGCAAACGAGTTGAACCAGTTTTTTTTAATTAGTCTTTCTCCTTAGTCCCCAATGGAACACCCCCCTCATTGTCTACTTGCAGTTTTATGATTACTGCTGACCAGGTAAAAAGAGAGCTGGAGAATCTTCACTCTGGGAAATTCCAGGTCCAGACAATATCAGCCCAAAGGTCCTTAAGGCATGTGTTCTGTTTCTGCTCTGTTTTCCTCCTCAGCTCTCACCTCTGAAATCAAGATCACCCAATCTACAGCTGCAGTGCAATCAGGCTCATGTCATCCATGCTCCAACCTGCTCCAGATGTGGAGCAGGTTCAGTACTACATACCTCGGTGTTACCTTGAACTGGAACGTACTGTGGGCTACAAACACTGATGAACAGTACAAAAAGGCTATGAGCAGACTATTTTCTATGAAAGCTCAGGTTCCTTAGGAAGCTCTTCATGGTCTATCAGTCATCAGTGGCCAGTTCCATCTTCAATGCAGTGGTGAGCTGGGGCGCTGCAATGAAGGACTCGAAGAGACTCGACAAACTCATAAGAAAAGTTGAGTTAGTTGTGAGGCTCAAGCTGGCTCCTCTGGAAGAGGTGATAAGAGACAGAATGCTGATGAAGATCAGCATTACAAGGATAATGCCTCTCATCACCTTCACAGTATGACAAACAGCCTGAGGAGCAGACATAGCCAAAGATTACTACATGTGCTAAGGAATGCTACAGCAAGTCTTTTCTGCCTGAGGCTGTCAGACATTTTAAAATACACACATAGTCTCTAGAGCTGTGCGTTTTAAATGTTGGCAATATCTTTAACAATATACTGAGCGATATGTGTGTCTTTAAGGCTGTCACTGCTAATGGTTATTTATAGCATATTTATTTACTTATTTTTGATTTTTGTTGTGCTACGCTGGGACAAACAAATTTCCTCCTTCGGGGATCAATAAAGTATTATCTTGTGGCTTTCTTTCAACAATTCTTCTCTTGTCCTCCTTCCAAGCATGCCAAGGTTTGTGCAGTGGTTGACTACCAGTTCTCCCATTGACACATTCTTCCACCTGAGCTGTGGCGCTCAATTTTTTGTGAAGATGGTGCAACACAAAGCTAAGCATAAGCAAAATGAGAGCATTCATGTGTAAAATGTCTGAGCAAGAAGTCAAAGGTGAGCATCTACGAGCATCTCGTATTGTGGCATGTGTGCAGTATGTGCATTGTGTACCGGTGCGTGCGAGCCTCTCCAAAAAGGTTTCTTTCCATATGCTGTTTGGTGCTCTGAGGGGGTCAATTTGCAGCACAGATCTGAAGTGCGTGTATAGGGTGTGTCTCTGCCCATTGTCTGTCCACAGGGCCTGTAGAGAGAGCCTACTGCTTTCAGGACATCACCATCAGCCCCTAATAAGACAAATGAATGCATGAGTGAATACAAGGGTGAATAACTGAATGAATAACCAAAGAGGATTTACATAATTGCACATGGAATCTGTGTTTCCTAACGTTTGGAGCAGACATTTGCATATGCAGACTTTCTATAAAAATTATTCAGTCAATACCAAAGATCTATCATGTAAATACAACTCCTTTGAAATAATGGGAAAACACGGGTTAAAAAAAAGTTACTTGTATAATAATCATGTTAATGATGTTCCGTGCCTCAAGAGAAGCTCTTGTTCCAGCCTCCAGAGCAATTACTGTCAGACCGAGTGGAGTGATCCGAACAAGCACTACTGTTACATGCTTGCTCATTGTCAGGTAAATATAAGGTAGAGTGGGTGGAGAAAAAAAAAAAACAAACAAAAAAAATCTTTAGTGTATCTTTAGTGTAAGTGAAAGAGTGGCAGATGAAGAGGGACATGGAGGGGAAACAGAGGTAACCAGAGTATTGTTGTGACCCACTCATACCCTTCACCTTTTGTCTCGCACTGGGGTGCTGCTACAAGTGCCGGAGGAGGATGGGTGAAGAACCGGACTCTGGCCAAGAGAACACCAGCCTGTCACCTGGGTTTCCACCTCTTTATGTCGTTGCCCCCCAGCTACGAGCACACATTTTCACCCATTAGAGTGGGAGTGGTGGGGAGGTTTGTGGTGAAGGTGGTGGATTCAAGAGCACCCCGTTCCCCATAACCCCCCCAAAATGAGAAATATGTCACTGAAAAAACTAACACTGTTAGTTTTTTTCTTTGTTTTTAAAGGGCCAGTATTATGCATTCTCCAGCTACATAGAATAATTTTATAGCAAAAATCAACCTTCAGTAGTTGATGCTGCATATTTCACATATAACTTAAAAGAAACTTGACTTCATATTTTAACAGCTCTCTCTCTTTAACAAACTCTTGCTCTTTATGAAATTCTGCCTTCAGGAAGTCATCACAACATGGCTCCTCTATTAATCCTTTCACAACATTTTTACCGGCGTTGCTCTGAGAAGTAACTCGTAAAATGACCTCAGGAGATGTGTAGCTCCACCAGGGGTTTGCCAATTGCTTCTGGCTAGTCTGAAGGAGCTGAGTGTGGTGAGTTGCAGGGAGGGGAGATCTGTAATACAGAAGCTAGGAAGACTGTAAACTGCAGCTCTGAGGAGGAGCTGTGTCCTCAAAAGTGATGCTAGGTCTACACAGGCATTTTGCACAGCTGAATAATTGCCACGGGATATTAAAGTATTTCTCAAACTCAACACTCCAGGTAGGTTTTTGACATGCCTGAATAACATTATGGCATGATGTAAAGCTCAGAAAAGTTGATTTTACATAATACTGCCAATTTCAAACAATGAGTAACTGAAAGTTACCTCCCTCTGCCGCTGAAGGCTGTAGTTGATTGGAGGTCTTTAAATCCTCAATTTGCTTGTTGTACTCAAGTTTGTCATAATTCAGTGTCTCATGCATTAGTCATGAAAATAACTGCTTTGTTTTGCAGGCATTAAACTGCTAAAAATTCCCTTTTTGACTGTTTTTGTCATGCACATACTGGGTGGCTGGTGAAAACATAAAGGCATTGAGCCACTGTGGATCTCCACAGTCATGTCCTTAAAATGGGTGAGTTGATGGGGGAGAGTGGGTTGTAAATGAGATGGCCTGAGGGAAGCGGAAGGCACTGATCACTGTTCAGCACATTAGGCACCACTCATTCTCTCACACACAATCATTTCATAATATGCAAAACAGCAACTTTCTACGGTGGAAAAACAAAAAACATTGGTTTTAATGCAATTCTGAAGACAGAGCCATTTGGTAAAGATGAATGTGGTACTTGAAAAGGGATTATGGTTAAATGTGGTTTAAAATAACTAGTTTGGTGTTTCCTTAAAATTTTTATTTTTTAAGTTGTCTTTATTATTTGAGTCTCTGAGTTTTAAGAGGTACAGGCTTTAAGTCATCTAAACACACTTTGTTTTATTGGTGCTTCCGACGGATGAATGGATGGGTGGCTCGATGGGAAGTTCTTGGTGTTACAGACCCAGAACTAACAGAGCCTATTTTGTAAATAATCACTTCATAAAAACATCTTAAAGCAGCATTTGTATTTACTATAGAAACAACTGGAATTAGTCTGAAAAAGAAAACGGTAAACATGATAAATTTTACATCATTTAAAGTAACCAAGTTCAGCTTTGATGTTGTACTCTAAAGCTGGAGTTTAATATGTCATGTATGGTTTCCTTGTAGGTCTAACCCTAAAGGTCCTGAAGAGACTCCTGTTGGCTCACCTGAGTAAACAAACAAGAACACTTCCAGACTCCTATAGAACACCACATAGGATGCTATTCTCCTTCATGTCCCCTTGGCATGTGATTGAAGCTTCGGTCCGACCAGTTCTTTGGAGATGTGACCTTCACTTGTTAGCATATGCAGATGATACACATCTCTACATTACGATATCACCAGAAGACTGAACAAGTTCTTTGAACAAATCAATGTGTGGAGGTGCCAAAGCTTTCTCCAGCTAAACAGAAACAAAACTTAATTATTATTAACAATCTAGAGTTAGCACACTGCTTTAGTTATTACGGCTAGACACTAGTGATTGGGCATAAAATCTGGACTCAGACCTGAGCCTTCAGAGACACTGTGACTGAAAAGACAGTTACAAAGTTGGTCTTCTATCACATGATGAACATTTCCAGGACTAAACGACTAATGTCCCAGAAAGATTAAAAGAAATTCACCCTGTGTTTATCTTTAGTCACATTGAGTATCGTCACAAAAAAAAAAAAATAAAAAAAAAAAAAAAAATAAAAAAATAAAAAAATCAGACAACTGCAGTCGATTCAAACCAGGAAGACACAGCACATCACCCCAGCTTACCCCACTTCCACTGGTTCCCTGTAAGTCAGAGAATAGACTTTAAAATACTTGTTAGTTTAGAAATCACTGGATGGCTTAGTACCAAAATACATTGAAGACATGTCATATCAAGCTTCCAGATCACTCTGGTCTTCTGGTTCTGGTCTGCTCTGTATCCCCAGAACCAGAACCAAACATGGAGAAGCAGCATTCAGTTTCTACAAATCTGGATCAAATTTACTAAAAACGGCAAAACAGCCAAAACACTGAGTTCCTTTAAATCAAGACTAAAAATCCACCCTGTTGAAGAGCTGCCTTTGATAAGTTGAACGTTGATCAATACATTTTATGTGTATTTGCTTCATTATTTTGATTATGGCATTTCACAAAATGTAATGTTTGCTTGTTTCATCATTTTATGACTGTGTGATGTTTTATGATGAAAAGCACTTTGAACTGCCTTGTTGCTTAAAATGGGATGCTATACAAATAAACCTGACTATTTAAAGAAAGCGACAATATGAATAATATGTTGAGGATACATGGTTCCTTTACAAAACAATACCCCTTATGGAACCATTTATTTAGATTACTATCAGTGTCTGCTGATAGTGGACACTTCCTGAACTTATTTGTCAATAGAATTGACTTTTGCTCACAAATACCGCCAATAGGGAGAAGAGCTGGGCGGAGGCCTTGCAGGCTCCCTACCAGACTTGAGTTAGCACAAAAGGTCTTGACACTATAGCAGAAAGAAATAAGGAAATAAACTCCTACTTCTGTCAAAGACAATACAAACAAAAATTAACAATGCTTTCCTCGTTCAACCCAGCAAATATTAGCAGAGGTTGTTTACAGCCTCTGTGAGTTCTGCCATGGTTAACACATTTGTACTCCCTGAGTGCTTCATTTATTAAACCACGCCAGGGCAATTTGTTCACTTAGCTACATGCCCACCTATCTGTTCCTTTACATGACAGGATAGAGCTTCCTGTCAAGAGTGGTTTTATTTTTCTCTCAGTGTGCTTCCAGCAGTCAAATGTGCTGAACACACAGAGTGCATTGGGGCAGAAGAGGAAGAAAAAAGCAACAAGACTAAGCAGAGTGCAGTAAACAACGCTTTGGGTCCTTAAATAAAACATTTGTTTGTGATTGAGGCTTCGGGTTGTGAACAGCGTGACCTGTTTTACTGTGAGTCTCCAAACAGCCAGCCTCGTCGCCCTCACAGAAACAGATCCCAGCCCACCATTTGAAGTCTACAGGCATATTTATATTGCATGAGAACAAATTTTTTTTGACAACTTGAGTGATAGATTCATACGAGGACTAAATGTTTTCGTTTTAAGCAAAAGGGTTTGGTTGGAGTCACACAAATGGCTATTAAAATTTTTTTTTAACAATACACAGTAAATGAGCTTTTTCTGTTAACATGGCTTTGAGCAGGAGAAAATAGTGCCTGTTTGGAGATGGGGAATGGGGTGAGAAGGCTTCAAGGGAATACAAGCAGCTGTCTGAGTCAACATTTGAAGTAAGTTGGGGAGGAAATGCAGCATGCAGCATGCAGCACTGCGTCCTGCAGAACAATGGGAGCTTATGCATTGTTACCAAATGGGAAACACGCAGTCAGTACACCTAACCATCCACCGTAACAATTTCTAATTGTTAAAAATCCTACTGTTACAAGAAGAAAAATTAAACCTTAAGCCAAGTTCCTTAAGATTTGCTAACATTTCTGACTATGCAGCAGCAGCAGCAACATATTATACATCATTTGTTTTAGTATTATGTGTTTTCCAGGCACAAAATTCTATAGCAACACTCGGAAACTTGCTATCATTCTCCATTATAGAGTTTAATTGCAACAGAAGTTAACTTAAAATTTCCGTTTCTTATTGGAGCGCCAGCGACTCACAGAGGCAATGAATATTTTAAATAACATCGTTAGTGCTCCTACAGTAGTGTCAGTATTATCATAAGTGTTAGATAGAAGCCGACAGCCAGCATCGGAACCCCCATCTATCAATGCGGTAAAGCCAGTGTGGCATTCAGAGGTTTAACCATACAATTAAATTTCTTTGTTGCCAACAACGCCACCTGGGGTTATCACCCAGGAATTAACAGTAAAGGACACAGGCCCGATTTTGCAATAAGCAATAGACAGGCTTCAAGTCAACAATAATTTATCACAAAATAAGAATAAAAATACTTGGACATGAACAAAAGAAAATTCACAAAATAAATCCAACTAGGTTTACCGGGTGGGTACGACCAGGTCCTGGATGATAGGCTCCAAAACAAAGAAATCAAACAAACGAACACCCGGGAAGTCACTCACTCACTTCCCTCCACCTATTGGTGCTAATCACTGCACAATCACACCAAAAAGGGACGCCGCATCCAGGCCCGGGCGCGCCACCAGTGGTCCTCTAAAAAAGAAAATAAAAAATAAAAAATTTAAATACAGACAGTATAAGAGATATCACAAGATGTATAAGTAGAACCATTAAAAAAACAGGTCCCCGTGCTTGACAGGCACAGCAAAATGAACAATCCAATCCGAGCGCGATCAGCCGCTCCTCGTTCTGGTCTCTACGGAAGGGAGGGAAAGAGGGGGCGTGTCCCGCACGCCAGTCTCTCTTGACCGCTAAATAAGCGGTGACTCAGTCCAGGCAAAGCAGCAGTGTTAAGTGTGTGGCCAACAGCGGCGATTCCTAATATAATAAAAAAAAACACAGTTTAAAACAAAGGGATAAAAATAAAAATTGTCACCGAGTCCACATACCGATCAGGCCCAGCTCGTTTCACTTCCACCCAAACAGGAACGTTCAAACTTCGGGACTTGACAGGAATCACTCCACCCACGATCAAACGTGGAGGTAAATACGCCCGTACCTTTCTGCTGGTAAAAAGCTCTATAACTACAATGAACAAGCAGTTGTAAACGCGCAGGCAGACAACCTCACCTGTACTCGGCACACAGACAGCCCAACACGGAAGCGCGGTGCGCGACGTGTCAACAGCAAACAACAAGTGTCAGTCCGCAGCTTACTTCGGTTTTTATACTGACCTCCCTCTGGCGCCATTGGCTCACTTGCAATCACCCTGCCAGCAGGTGCAGCCTCCACCTTCTTCCTGCCACACGAGCCTGCACATTATAATGTGCGCGACGGCACAAATTACAGCCCCCTCCTTTCAAAATAATAGAGCACCTCCGGTTTTTATGTTTGATTCACACTAGGTTTCTTTTCGGCAGCAATAAAAAATTTAAGCTTTGTGTTAATTCATTTGCCACTGGAAATTATGTATCTAAAAAAAAAATTAAAACATGCTGTGTGGGCAAAAAAAATCCTGCAAACCAGTGGTCCCGAACCTTTTTACTACAGCGGACCGGTCGACACTTGGCAAATTTTGGGGTGGGAAGGGGGGTCGTCCGAATTTCCCTTTACGACAATCTTACAACGTCCTGCAGTGTGTGGTGGTGGTGTGTGCTCGTTAAATATGTCCGATATAAAATCGGGTATACAGTATTCAACATTGTCTTGGCCCGATTATCACAGCCTGTGGGATTTCCCTGACTGAACGCAGCCTGTTGAATGTGACAGGTAACCAATCAGAAAGCGTAATGACGTAAGAACTGAGGGAAACCCAAACAGCTGACATGGCGCAACCGAGAGTCCGGTGGACATCGGAGGTAATATGTGGAAATGTTTATTACTATACGTAAAGGTCATTATTATATATGTTTATCATATGTGGTTATGTTTATTCAGTTAAAAATGTTAACTACGAAAAAACAGAACTGCAAATAGAGCGGCTGCTCCCTTTTATCAAACACATTTTCTTTTTGTTTCGTATTTTATCGCTTAAAATGAGCCACAAACTATCACTACTGCTTCTACATCGTCATCGTGTTTGATTATTCTAAATTCACGTTTGGTATGTTGGGGGTTTTACTGGATTTTCTTCTGGAATCGGGAAGTTCATGAGTGGAATCGGTTCTGTGTTGCTCCTGCCGTGTGGCTGGACACACGAACCGACCGAACCTGTTGGACTTTTATCGGCTCTGTGGTCACAGAAGTTTGGAAAATCGGCCGACAATCCTTAAATCATGTGAACCAGACCTAAACTCACAAGCTCTACTCCTCTCCTCTCGACCACTGCCGTAACGCTCTCTGACTCTGGTCGCTATGGTAACGTTTACATATCCCTTCAAACTAAGATACAGATGCGCCACAAAAGCGAACATTTTACTTTCGTGAAAATTTTAACTCACGATAATGACTAATGTACCTGACTTCTGGGTGCAAAACACGGATTTCTCCGCTCAGTGCCTCAGAGAAATGATCTGCCGGTGCGAATAAAGGAGTTTTTTTTCTTTTCTGTCGGCTGAACTGATTTTATGTCAGATACGAAACANTGAACTGATTTTCCATAATTTAGCTTATGTATATAACGTACAGTGGTTTTTGTTACCAACTGTGTGTGTATCGTGATTTATGTGCGGAGAAGCAATCATAAACGGCAGAGAACAGATTTGAGGTGAGGCAAGCAGTTTTCTTGCCTCATAGCAGGGGGCGCTCATGATCCCAGACATTCTGACTCCACAACTGCAGAGTAAGAGACAGCTAGACATACAGTAGAGTCAAGCGCAGTGATATATTTATAGTTTTCTCTTCTTACCACAGCAATCACTTAATAATCGCAAAATAAACATTAAGCCTAAAACCATACTACTGCAACAGACTGGTTTTTGTGTGGGAAATATTTCTGTTTTTTTTAGGGGCGTTATTGTCAGCTACTATGGCAACGAGTCTATATGTAGCCTGGCCAATACAGAGAGCGAGAAAGACGTGGTTTTGAGTTGTACTTCAACGTTTTTTTGCTTTGCTGTGGAGCACAGCATAATAATACCTACTTTTCCAAATTTCATTGAGTTAAAGGAATTATTCTACCACGGCAGCGCGGCTATGGATGGCATGTAAAAGAATAGTCTTTTTGCCCTCCAGTATTGTCCACATGCTCAAAATTTCCTTATGTAAACAATAACATGCAGGTGGTCAACATTTGTATATCTGATTATGATTAAGCAGCTTTGCACCTCACCGTGCGTCACTGATATATATATATATCTATATATATACACATACACACAGTCATTCACCCATTCACACATGCACTCTTGCCCAAGGACACAACAACAGAGGAAGGATTTAACCAGCAACTTGCCAATTATGGGGTGAACTCGTACCACAGTCGCCACCATTGAATTGATATGAGTTGCAACATTTAATTTTTCTTCAGAAATTAAATGTTATCAATAAAGTATTTTTGAATTTGAATTTAACGTCATAAATTCTTATGTGGAAACCAGGAGTCATCTTTCAGCAGCCCTCCTCCTCTCTGAACCACCGCTCCATTCAGCTGCTGTTCCAGTGGAGAAGTAGTGAGCTGGTGCAGCTTGTTGTGGTGTACATTCTTGCCTCTGTAGGAGTGCCAGCATTCATGACAGGAGGGAAGGGAAGCTGACTCAAGCGCAGATGAGAAAAGGGTCACCACTCTGTGCTCCCTCTGCTCTGCCGCACTGCTACTACACTTAACGCCTCATTTGTGGGCTCTGTGGCCAACGGCCTGAGTCCGAGATCTGCTGGCCGTAAAAGGCAGCAGCTTTCTCCTCTCTCTCTCTCTGTCTCTGCTGATGGGGCACTGGCTTGCGGTTGAATACCAAAACCCCATTCTACAGGCAGACTCATATCTAATGGATATGCGTTTCCACTCATCAGGTCGGCTCATAATCATAAAAACCCTCTTGTGCTGTCGTTTTTGTCGAGACAAAAAAGTGAGAGATGCAAGCATTTCCCTTGAACTTGTGTGGGAGTGGTTCTAAATCTGTGTTCCTTGTCCACACATGGGGGACAGAGGTGCAGGATATCCAGGTCAAGGTTTGTTTAAATCCTCCCTTTTCTCCTCACGCCCTGTGTTGGTTTGTCTAACAGGCAAACTCCTTTTGTCTGATCAGCAACTGGACAAAATCGCCTAATTTTAGCAACTTTTCTTGACAGTTTAAACACTTTTAGCCCCATTTAGCCTCTATGAGACTGGATTTTTGTCAGAAATGTGTGAAAAAGATGGGTGAAAATTTGAGGGTCGTCACTTCTTTTTTCCCTGCAGCTGACATTTAATTTGAACCAACAATCAAACTGAACCTTGCAGTTTCCCGCTGCAGTTCACCTTTTAATAAACTCCTAACTTTAATTGCCCAACGTCTCCATAAACAAACGAACCATTGCGCCTCTTTGTGCTTTAGTGCATTTTGTGATCAAATATGAGAGAAAAGGATTTGCTTGGGAAGGAATGGAGAAACTCCATCAGCGTCATTCGAATGTGGGTGCTGGGGGGAATTAGATCACGCTGACAGATAGATGGGGAAAATTGTTTTAATTGTGTAATTATCTTTGGTTAGCCACTTGGGCGGAAAAGTGGTGTGATGTGGGTGAAGGCCAGAGGAAGAGCACATTTTGGCCTTTATGTGCTTATTTTGTCTTTGTGCAGGAAATGAACAACAATTGGGGGGTCCTGAGGATAAAACATAAACACACCCAAACGCACAGACACACCCGTAGGCACACTGAGATGTGCTCAGTGAGCTGCTGCCCTATAAAGCAGCAAGTCTGGCTGAGCTTTTTCCTCGGGCATTGAATAAGATGCCTTGAAGACAACACTGCTCACTGCTAGCAGCCTCTGTGAACAGGACTCTGCTGAAATCCTGTTCACAGAGGCATTATACACTTTATTTGCCATCTCATTAATCTGAGTTCAGATAAGTAGCAAGCAAAGCGGAACGTTCCAGATTCCAAGATACAATTCCAAATAGGGGTGGGCAATATGGACTTAAAGAGGCAGGATTATGTAAAATTTGACCTTTTTGAGAGTTATATCATGCTATTCCCTCATGAAAAAGATACCTGGGTGTTACCTTGATTCTCTCATACATGTTGGTAAAATCCTTTTGCCACATTCTGCTGTGGAAAACACCTGAATGGACCTAGCTGCGCCTTTAATGACGAAGCTCCACCTCTGAGTGGCAGTTTCCAAGTTTCCTTCTCACAGAGCTTCCCTGTGACTCCCCCACTTAGCTCCTTCAGACTAGCCAGCAGCAATTAGCAAACACCTGGTGGAACTGCTGTCTGCTGAGCTCATAATAGGAGCTACTTCTAAGAGTAACGCTGGTAAAAACATTGTTAAAGAGTTAATAGCGGAGCCATGTTGTGATGACTTACTGAAGGCAGAGTTTCAGAAAAGGCAAGAGTTTCTCTAAAGACAGAGAGGCCCAATTTCAAGGTGTTAAATTAGGAAGTAAAATTTCTTTTAAGTCGTATTTGATATATAGCATAGTTACATAGTTTCAGCATTGATTGTGCTATAAAATGTCAATATTTTCCTGGAAAATATGTTAAAGTTTTATCCTGACATTTTGTGGTACTATTGTTATAATGATAAAATAATTTTAAATATCATTTTAAATTATTTTAAAAAGAACCATTACTTCTTTTTTAGGTAAATGTATGCTCTTAAAAAATGTTCCTATTGAAATAGGCTTCTTTCCAACATGCCACTTACTTAAAGAAGTGTGATTTATATCACTAAACTGCACATAGACTTAATTTAATCAAATTTTGGAATTTACCCATATGTAGTGATGCACTTGTGGAAAAAACAGTGGAGAAAATATTAAAAATAACATTTCAGTAAGTCTTTTCTTAAAGATTAATTGAAATTTATGGCGACCACAGTAAATCAAAATTCTCATCATGACAAGAGATGTTTAATAAATGACAATATGTTAAATGATCACCCTTTTTTATAGAACTTTCGCTGATTTCCCCTTTATAAAAATCAATTAATAAACTCAAAGTGTTGACTTTATTAATGCAGCTAAGCTTGTCTCTATAACAGATTTTGCTGGATGATAGATTGTCCCACAAATGATTGTGATAAATAATAATATTGTCATTTTGAGACCATTTTCAACTAACATAATGACAAAGTTTAACGTATCAGAGACTAATAAGCACACACACCCTATATTTGAACTGGAAGACATTTTTAATATCCAAAATAAAATGCAACAATCAAAAACAGTAAATAAGAAGGAAATAAAAACCACACACAACTGAAATCATAAATAAAATCAATTTTGAAGTCTCTAAACAAAATTGCCTTTAACAAAAATATCAATCAGAATGGAAATTATTGAGCTCATTCCAATTTTTCGTGTGATTGAGTAATTGATTAATAGCTTATTATAACAAATTTGTTGTTGAAAGAGCTCATGATATGATTCAGCCTAAATGATCTGGTCTTTTAAAAGAGAAACTGGTTCACAGCATCACACATCCTCCATCAACTTACATGAGGTGCTTTTTTTTTTTTTAACACTGTTAGTCTCATCTGAGTAAAGTACACAGTTCCAGTTAAATAATATATTTCTTTGGCACTAGATAAACTTTTCAGTTTTTTTTTTTAACAGTGAACATTGATTACTGAAAAATACCTGATTAGAAGCATGCCAGCCCCATCCAATATCTTTGAAACAAGTTAAAAATTATATTTCTACATTAACATACCTTTTCTACTTGTTTTATTTTGTATTTTGCATTCTTTCTTTGATTTTTGACATAACATTGAATAACAGTAAAAATGTTTTGTCCAAATAAGGAGTTGCATTCAAACATTTGTACATAAAATTTTGAACTTAAGAGGTCAATTTATGTCAATCCTTGGTAAGCCTGCCACAATAAATCAATTAATCAATTAATCGCAGGATGAATTAAGACAAGCTTGATCATTTCTATTGGAAGACAAAAGTCTCCAGTCAGGTACATTGGTCTCAACTAGCCTCTTTTTTTTGAAGGACAATTTTGCTTCCAGAAACTTTACTTTCCATATTATTTCTTGTTTCAGGGGCTTTGCTTATTTATTTTGGATATTTAAAATGTCTTCTGGTTCCAAATTTAAAGGGAACCACGATTAGTTATAAAAATAGATCTCATTTGGGAAATATTTATCTTAGATGTAAAAACAATACAGTAATAATACTGTAGGTTATATAGTTTTTATACATTTTAATAAAATATTTTCACAGGAATGTCAACATGTTGTTCACTCTGCAATGCATTATGGGTAAATGACTTGTAATGGTCCAACTGCCTGGCTCCTCCAGCCAAAACAGTGATGACTAACATTATTAAGTCTTTTTAATTTGAACCAGAGCGTGTTGAAATTGATCAGAACGTTGAAATCAGAAGAGGTGATGAAGATGAGGAGCAAACAGAGGAAGAGGACAGAGTTGGCCGTAGCAGCTGGTGTTTTGCTGCCGCCTTCAGCTTTGTAAATGAAACAATTAATGACACTTACCTCTGGCCAGACTGTGTGATCCGGTAAGTACTTCTGTAAGTCTGTGTCCAGTTAGGCAACAGCAGTTTAGGATCCAAACTTTGTTTGGTGTTGGTAGTGGTTTCACATTCAGTACCGGTGTTCCATTAACATTTCCAGTAGTAGTAGCTCCATTAGCGCTGCTTGCCTTTGACTTTTTTCTGTAGCGCTGTGTCTGGTTTGGCATTAGCTGTGCTGTGTAGAGTCTGGTGTGGTGGTAACAGCGACCACAACTTGGGTCCGGTCGGATCGGTGATGTCAGTACCGCAGGCAGTATAGCTGCTGTTAGCCTCTCAAAGAGCATCCAGCTCTGCCTGTCTCAGCAGCAGCACTGCTTTAGTTTTAGTTCGTCAAGGTAACGATTACCTGTTAGAGCAGGGTTGCCCAAAGTCGGTCCTCGAGGGCCGGCATCCTAGATGTTTTAGTTCTCTCCCTGATTTAAGGCACCTTAAGGCCCTTTGGGCACCCCTGTGTTAGAGCCTTCGTTAGTTCTGCTGATATAAATGGCTCAAAGTGTTGTAGAGAAATGTCCAGGGTCCAGATTAGGCCCTTCGTTATGTTCCACTCCGGCTCTCACAATTCGCTCTCCTTTCTTTCATGTGGGAAATTTCCCACATGAAATCCCACAGATTCGTCTCAATTTTTAGCTTTATTTTTTTTTATCACAGCCGATAGCGACACAGTGTGGCATTATCTAAAATTACACCAGACAAACACAATATGATAAACAAGTAATCCGGTAAAGTTAGCCTTCCTGTGTTTACTCTGTAGACTCCAGAACAGAATGGACCAAAACGCATCATCAACCCATCGGTGAAAAAATGGCGACCTCCATGGGTGACAGATACAACAAAAAATTTCAATATTTTAAGTAATTATGAGTTTTTTGTATCAAAAACAGTAATTTATTAGGTAATAGGAAAATTGTAACATATTTAAGTCAACATGTTCAACTAGTCTTGGATCCTTTTCAATATTCGTAAGAAACAAAAGTTTATTGATCTTTGAGAGGGTGTATTTACATTATTCTGCCATTACTATTACATTACTTGAATATAGTGACAAAAGCAACATTATTGTTTATCTCAAAAACTTCTGAGGCAATTCATTGTCCAGCAAAATTTCAAATTAGTATTAAAGAAGTTGGACATCTAGTTATATCTTCTGTCTGTACCTGGAAGTTTGAATTTGAAAAACCATTTTCTCTTTGCAGACATACAATATCCTAAAAAGTAAGTATGGATGTGTCATGCGATGTTCTCTAGACAGAGTCCTTACTTTGAGATGGTTTAGGCCTGTTGTGCTGCAGTCAGCAGCTGCACGCAATTTTCATCTCAACTTATTCAAGTGGAATAACACAATGTAGATCATGGGCCATCCTCTGGCACACATTGAGAAAAAAGTGCAGCGGGACGCACTTTAATGCAGCAGTGGATTTAGCTTTTTTTTTCTTTCTGTTTGTGTCTTTTTTTATTATTATAATCCAGTTGGTTAATTTTCATAGCAAATGTAATAACAGATGCTCTCACACCAATCTAGTGTTGTAACACAAATACATTTTTTCTGGTTATTATCTTCGCCATGTTCTGTTCGCTCGCATCTCCTGTTATCATACTCAAGGGGATTAGCAGGTAACAAGGCAACAGTCCTCCTTTGAACTGTTGTTGAGATGTCTTGCATGGCCTTTAACATTTCACACAATGCAACATAACCGAGGAGATTTAGGGAGAGGGCGGAGGGGGGAGGTTGCCGCCAAATGGTGATTTCCCGACTACACAGGGAGCCTCCTCCAGGATAATGTGGTAATGAAAGGTGACAGGAAGGACTCGGGGTCTGGAGTGAAGCTGGGGCAGCTGGTCAGAGCGGGGAGAGTATAGGAAGTAGTGTGCAACAGGGGGCTAAAGTGCAGCGAGAAGCAAATTAAAGCCCATATCTGCCATCTTCCTTGCCTCCCTGCACTTTCCTGTTTGGACTTGAAGGTGATTGGGAACCAAGGCGGTGACAGTTGACGGAAGCTACATGGAGGAGAGAGTATTTATTTACAGTGAGATGCAGCGATGCTTGTTCAGGATGCGGTTTCACGCAGGATGTGCCTCCCACTACCCTCCCCCCACCTCCTTTACCACTCACACACACTCACTCACCTCCTCCCCCCATCTTTCTCGTCTCCACCCTTCCACTACAATCCCCAGGTTTGATAGAGAATGGAAAATGAGTTATTGGAGAGAAAGCTGGGCCTGTCGGCCAGCATTGTGTAAGAGGCTGCGCTCTGGGTGACCAGAGACTTCACTCAGCGGGTCTTCCTGCCTGGCCCAGGAGGTGGTACCAAAGTCAACATAGGTGACTGAGAAAATAGTATGAATCCCTCTGATTGTCTTTAGCTGTTACACAACCTCAATAAGCCAAAATACTGAAAGTGAGGATGCTATCTCAACCTTTGCAGTCTACTTTGGGATTTCAGTTCAGTTACAATTAGAGAAACATTCACCAGAGATTTATGGAAAATTTCTAATCCTTAGCTTAAGTAAAGCGTTAACCTTGTGGTTCTAAGAGAATAGTGGCTGTGGTAGTTTTTACAAATTTTTAAGTAAAACAAGATGTTTTGGAGTAAGGATGGGAAATTATTGTGTCATTTATCAATATCGAGAGGAAAGAATTATGGTGTTGGGAATTGTGAGGATTGTTACTATTTTTATCCATTTAGTCCCATGAGAGAATCAGGAAATATACTTTTTTTTTAAAAGTATAAATAAATATAATCATAGTGGGGCCCCTGTATTCACAGGGGTTATGAACCACAACCACCTGGAAACAGCTGAAATCCCCAAATACTTGAAATCCCCCAAGTCTCGGAACCTAAAGTTGTAGTGGCAACATTTGGAAGAAAATATTCACAGGTTTTGGGCGCCCATGACCGAAAAGCCTCCAGTCCCATGGTCACAGTTACCATCCTCAATGTTAATTTATTTATTTAGATATCCAACGGACTCAACATCCTTTTATGACCAAAGACTTAATGTTTCCAGACAGTAAGACAAAACTCAACATGCATTGGAAACAACTTTTTACTTGTTTGCATCCTTCTTTTCCTGACTTTTACCTTCCGGGATGTCAAATGCTACAGTAAGCATGGAAGGGTGCTGAAAAGGTGAGCTGTTTTGATCTCTGCTCGCTTGCTGTCACGTCTGCATTAATCTGCCCAAAGTTTCAAAGGCAACTTTTATGACCTGTCTTACAGCTCCCTCCCCCATAAAGATAGTGGCATCTAAACTCTGGAGAGAACATGCCACATAAAGTGCACATCTGTTAAAAGTCTAAATTGTAAAATAACCCCCATGTGTTCACCCAGCGTTGAGTTAATAACACACTCAAAGTACAACCTATAACAATCCCTGTGTCTTTTATTTTTTATTTTTTTATTTTTATTGTTTTTAGAAATATTGAACTTCACAGGCAGTGTGTTATATTACAGACTGTCTCTTGATATGGCTGGTTGCAGTAAACTGGCGGTTCTTGATTTCTTTAGCTTTCTATGAAGCTAAGCAAAAATAAAGATTCAACAGTGGTAAAAATTTTTAGCTTGCCTTTTTTTTGCTTGAGCATAAATAGATTTCTATGAGGAAATCTGCAGGAAGTAAAAAAAAAATAATGGCTGATTATTTGCAAAGTCTGCCAATTTAAAACCTTTGAAGATCTGTAAAGACACTGCTATTAACAGATCTAGCAGCGATAACATTTACTACTATCAGTTTGTGAATCACTTAAAGAGGAAGTATGACTACTCCCCATTGCAGTTTCAGTCAGCTTCTATCTGTGCATTTATGTGTACATTTAGGGAATCTGTAAACCTTTTTACTTCTTCTCTCAACTGTTTAATCATGTAAGGGGAAAGAGCTTAACTACATAACTGACAGAAACGCTACAAAAATAAGGGCAGGAATCAGAAATCACAACAGCATAAACTTGAGGGCATATTTAAGGTTTTGTTCAAAGGCATTTGGTTCGTAGAGAGTGGTGATGTGCAAGACGAGCGAGAGGTCTGGTTAAGCTGCCAGAGATTGCACATATCTATCAAACAAGGCAAAAAAAAAATAATTTTTTTTTTTTACACAAGACTAGATTTTCAACCACTGCCACTTTAATAGGCAGACCAATTCCTTTATTCCCCCCTATTTAGCAAGCTGTCTAGAAGCCTAGACAGAATTGCTGCAATGTGATTGGCTGACTTGCATTTTGGCTTATTGAACAGTCAAAATGGTGTGCCTATTAAAATGGTCAGTGGTTGAAAATCTAGTCTTGTGTAAATAATAATTTAAACTCTAACAAAATCTGGCCTATCTAATAACCTCAGTCTTTGTTCGATTAACGTGAACTTTGGTACGGTTCAAATTTATATGTGATTGCAAGCAGACCAGAGACAGCTTCAAAAGCAGGAAGCAAAGTACATTGCAGGGCATTCTGGGTAAATATAACCAAAACAAACGTGAAAGTCTATCACTGGCATCAGAAGTGGCTCAATGTCTTTTACCATTGACAAATGAGAATTCCTACAACTTCTAAAATCTGATGTCACTCGATTCTTGTGTACATTTTGTGAAGAAGGAAGTTGTGCTCAGTGACATCTGAGGTTTTTGTGTTGCTGCTTTCACTAGTTCTTGGTGCAGCGCTAACAAGACGGTGGGGTAGGGGGGCATTTATTTCAATTAGTTTTGATCATTTGACACAGTGCAGTGTAAAAGCGAACCGCAACAGCTGAAAATTTTGATCCCCAATTGAACAGAGTCTACCGGACTATCAGTTGTAAGAATACCCTAAAACACCACAGCCTATCTGAGGCAGGACAAGAGACAGGATCCTGTCCAGCCCTTTCATTCACCATTGTGTACCCACCTTCTGGTGATATTTTCCAGCAATGTATCGTGTCACAACACTATGATCATCCTAATGTGGTTTCTTGAACATCGCAATGAGTTCACTGTACTCCAGTGACATCCACAGTCTCCAGTTCTCAATGATTCAGAGAACCTTGGGGATGTGATGAAATGGGAGAGTGAGCCAACAAAGTTACACCAACATTATCTTGTTAAAATGAACTGAAATCCCTATGAAAAATTCATTCAGTTCTGATGGCACAAGGTGGTTCTACCAGCTACTAGTATTGTGTACCTAATACTAGTAACCACTAAGTGTATGTATGCCATAAAACAATTCACATGATTAGCTACAACCTAGCTTTAGGCTTAGCACATATATATATATATATATATATATATATATATATATATATATATATATATATATGTAAAGCACTGTTAAGTTATAGGTCTAGCGTTTGTCCTCTCTCATAGATATCCTGTGGCTGTAT
>CAEFZX010010662.1:0-17448 GCA_903066825.1 Alfaro cultratus
CACAGCAGTGACGTGCGTTGAGGTTCATAGCAGGCACGTGCAGAGGGGTGAGGGGGGCTTGAGCACCTGCCCCTTTTACTCCATGACCCCAAGTGCCCTTTTGTTCCTTTTTTTTTTTTTTTTTTTGGATTTCTGACACATGTATTAAAATTATTATTTTTTTAACTTTGCAAGAAAAACACCACAATAAGCCCTCCGGTCACATTGTTACCTTTGACCTTTTGCCTGTGACGCACAATGCACTTGCCTCTCGCACAGTGAGATATGACGGCTAACTGCGGAGCTCGAGGTAGCAAACGTTCCAGATTACAGAACAGTTTTTTGGTGAATTAAAAAACATAATTTTTGGTGAAAATACTGCAGTAGGCTTGCTACTTGTCAGATAACGGAAAACGTTGAACGTTGCATCATTTGTCCTTCACACCAGTAGCCTACAGGCTACTTCTTATTGATATTAGCTAGTCATCATTTAGCTAACATTACCTGTATCCAACGGCTTTACTCAACTCAGTCGGTGAATTTGGGGAAAATGCGCAAAGTTCTTTGCGTTTAGCTGGTTTTCTGCCATGATTCTAACACACCTGTGCAGTTCTGCACAGCAGCAGCAGGTCTCCTTCGCTAAACCCAGCGCGAGCGTCTTAGCACTCATGTTGCGTTTAAAGGCGGCTCGGAAAAGCAGGTTAAGACGTGTTAACAACGGATTAAACAGTTTTAACTGCTGAAAAAAGTGACAGAAGGCACAGATATTGGCCCTACTGTGTCAAATCGACATAGGAATAACAGAGAGTTGGCCACTCTGAGGTAAAAACAACAAACAGCTTCCAGTCCAGGGGGGCACGGCTGACTCTGTGGGCGGCCAATGCCCACCCATGCCGCCGGGCCTGCTATAAAGATAGGTGGATGTTCCTTATGTCGGTGCCTTGTGTTATCCTCCCTCACGTATGTGTACAGCCGACATTGCATAGCGACAACAGATGGAGGAAATCACAGCTGAGCATTCTGCAGTTCAAAGAAGTTTTCTTGATCATGAAGAACTCCATGAGAGGATCAGTTGCAGTGAAGAAGGCCACAGCGTCTCTCGAGTGTTCAAAAAGAACACTCCTCCTGTAGAGGGCGCTGCAGAATTGTGTTGCCACCTCCAGCATCGTACATAGTCATCCATCCATCCATCCATCCATCCGGTAAAAAAAATAAATAAATAAAAATAAAAAATAAAAAATGTATATATATATACATATACATATATACATACATATATATACATATACATACATATACATACATACATATACATACATACATATACATACATACATACACATACATACATAAATATACATATATATATATATATATATATATATATATATATATATATATATCTGAGATCAACATCCCTGTAAAGTGTTAATTAGCAGATTTTCTACAGCTGGGAGTTTATTTTGAAAGCTGCAAAATGGGAATGTCAGAGGAACTTAGTTAAACTTTAAGATGGAAATTTGTACATTTACACAAGAATCAAAGGTCCCCCTCAGAGCCACTCCTGAACAACTGCAAAGCTCCATACTACAAGTTAGAATGACTTGGCCACTTTATTGTGTGGAAGAAGATCCAAATTGCTGACGTCAGATGGAGAGAAAATTATTAGGATCTTCAGAAACAGTCCAGCAGTTTCCAGGCTTGTTGAAGCCAGTTTCCACAAGCCAGTTAGTTTGGTTTGTACAGGTCCCTATAAGGTATCTGTACAAATCAGATACCTTCTAGGGAAAAGTTGAAGTCAAATAAGACAAAAACTGAGCTGTTTAACACCAATGAAAAGAAGCATTGCTACTACAATGTTGGTGAAAACTCAATAAATGATAGTTGAAACCTTTTCACAGTTGGGTGTTTCAACAGGCCAATAATCCAAAATTCACATCAAACTGGTTTAAGAAGGAAAAAGTTAGGCTAATGTGAAGGTAATGGAATGGCATTTCAAATCAGTCTGCTTCTAGCTCTCAAGAAATGTCTCCTTAGTAAAACACTCAATATTCAAATAATCTGATATTAAGATCAAATTTGTAATAAAGATCAGAAACAGTATTTTGAATCTACTGTTGTCAGTCACTGGGGAAGAAAAGGAGCTTTTATATTTTAGACGAAAATGTAAATTATGAGAGGATGCCTGTTGTGTGGTGGAAGAGCATGCTGCAGTTCATCCTCCTTCGCGCTACAATGAAAGGATCTGTGACACCGTCAGAAAATGCCTTTATGCCCCTGTCAGCTCTTTAAAGACAGCATTTTAAAAATAAATCTGCCTGCAGGTGAACCTATTGGGCTCTCTGCAGCTGTGAGTGTAATGAGCTACGCTTCTGTGTATCTCAAATCTGAATAATTTGTTCAGTGAGAACATCCGTCTGGGTTGGAAATAATAAAACACATTCACTGGGGCTGGAGGACTTTGGGCCTGGAATGATTGAGCTCATTTGGTTTGAACAGTTTCTCTTATTGGACTTGATGTCTAAGATTTGATGCTCTGGAAACAGAAAAGCAGGGATGAATGGGGATCATTGCTTTCTCTCTGAAGGCAAAGAAAATTGGATTTAATGCATGGAGACAACAGTTTAACCATTAGGTAACATGTAAAGACAATTCATAAAGCTGGATTTTAGCTTGGGGTATAACAGAAAAGACTGAAAATTTCATTTGCACACCACATTTTAGATTTAATTTAAAAAAAAAAAAAAAAGAAAAACATGTGGAATTTACTTCCAATTTAAAATTATCCACTCCATTCTGTTAGTTTATTACCTGCAATCCCAACACAATACATAAACGTTGATGGTAGTAACATGGAAAAATTTAAGGAATATGAGTAATTTAACAAAGCACTGTATGACATTATTTTTCTGGCAAGAAAATGAAAAACTGTGAAAGACTGCTTGTGTCGTAACATCTAGAAACACAATTTTGTTTAAAAAAATCAAAGCAGTGTGATTGGACCATCAATCTGATTTTATTCACACTGTTGGACTCTTAATGTCACCTTAAGCACCACTGTGGACTGATTGCAGTAATAAAACTCTTCTTATGCTGTGATCCTTAAAAGATTTATTTAATTTTGGCAACTGAAATTTCTCCTAACATGGTTGTATAGATGTAATAAAATATCACTCAAGTTTATACAAGTGACTAACAATCCAGTGAAAATAGGGAGGAGAGCTGAGTCTTAGCTCAGATTCAGGAGAAACAATCCTGGCCTTATCTGTGGATCAGTCCCATCTCTTTACTACTTCAAGTATATGAGAGGGTGCCTGGGAGTTCGCCTGACAAAAATGCATGAGTTTTGTTGACTTGTAGAACAATTTTGACTACGTCTTTTGTGTTGTCTTGGGGGATTATTTCTGCTCAAGCTGTTGAATATATGATGGTTGAAAACCTTTGAAACTTTGTTGCCTGAGAATTTTCAATTGTCTCCCCTTTCCAGACCGAGTGACAGAAGTAAAGACAAATGTCTATGTGACCAGTTTTGGACCAGTGTCTGACACAGATATGGTAAGTCTTTCAACACTATTATTGTACTATGAAATGCTTATTTATTTATTTATTTATTTATTTATTTATTTATTCTCTTTTAATCATCACAAAAAGAATTACAGGTATAAAACTAAACAGTGTGCCCAAGCAGCGTTAACTGCCTAAGCAAACTGCACTCCATAAAGAGTATCTGTGTCCTTTATTAGAACCGTATTACCACAATTGACACAAGCTGTTGTTTGTCTCGAAATTCTGTTTTTGGTTCAAATAATCCGCTATAAATCTCCCGTCAATCTTCCTGGGCCAGTTTGGATGTGATTATTCACATTCAGATAAAATCTTCCAGACTGAAACACAGACAGAGAGAGAGGTAGCTGCCTGTACTGCTGGTCCTGTTGCCATTGGAAACTCAGCCAATCCAATCAGAAGAGCGTCGACATGGCAAAGGTTAGAGTGTGTTATTAAAATGATATCTGAACATCCACCTCCATCCAGCTCTGATACACAGCTGATGATCTGTCATATATTAATATATGGCCAGTCATTATTGTTTACCAGCTGCAAACCTGCTGCGTGGTTTCATCTAAGCCTGACACAAACAAAGGGATTTGTTTCCAGTCTGATGCAGCATTTCATTCAAATTTCTCAAAGGGTTTTTTTGATATTCTGTACTGTATATCAAAGCCATCTGAAGATCTTTGCTCCTCAGAATCTTAGAATTTCAGGGATACAGATTTTATTCCCAAAGTTCCACTTATCCCAACATTTTTGACTTGCTTCCAGGAATGAAATGTAAGAATTGGTGCATTTTAACAAGTGAAAACATGAAGTATCTTAGATTCGGATTCTAGCCGAGATTTCAAATATATTTTTTGTGATTTGACTGATAACATGATTTGATACTACTGCTGAAAGTTATTTGGTTTCAAGTCAGGGAGATCCTTCACTTTGCAGTACCATTTCATAAAAATGCATAAAAGCCATCCTTCCTGCCTTAAAAGCCTTTCTTTTTTCTTTCCACTACAATCTGAGCCCATTTCTCTGAGCCCACCTGGTTCTCCTCAAATATTTAAAAGACAGAGCACAAAGATGGAAGTGGCTGTGTTCGAGACTGCACCTTCAAAGGAAGAAGAGTGTCTCATATTTAATACATGCCCATGTCTCCATCAAAATTGCAGCAGATAATTGCACTCCACCACTGTGTGTATTTCCTCTGTGTTTCCGATAGTTGCGCTCTGATACACATCCTCCCCCGCTGATCTTTCTGCATGATTGTTTGTGAATGTTTGCCTTCGCTGGTTTATTTGAGCTCATCAAAAAGAAGACCTGCAGAGTTGCTTTGGAAAGCTAAACAGGAAATTGCTGCATTTTCTCAGTGACACAGGGATGCCTCTACTAATTACATAGCTAAGGCTTTGTGGAAAACATGCATGTTAAATGTATACTTACAATATATACTCTGAAGAGAGGAGAGCTGTGTGGTTGGGGGATATTTTCTCATCTCAGTGGACAACTGTGAACATGCTCAGTCATCTCTAAGAAAAGAAATGCCTTCAGTATTTGAATTGTAGCAGATGATTTAGAGGCAAAATCTTGTTTATCTGATGATAACAGATACTTTGCCAACTGTGTAATACCATATGAACTCATTTTTCCATTAAAACCTCATTTGTAGTATTATTTCAGACTGGAGAACTAATAGTACACAACCATATAAGAAAGAAAAAGTCAGAAATGTAAGGTAATATTTTAAAATCAAGACTCTCAAAGCTGCATAAAACAACCAAAACCTCTCACTGTGGGGACAGTTTTGTACCAAAGTTTGTCTCTGAAAGTTACTGCTGGGTCTGATGGACCCATTTGAAAACAAAGTTAATTCCTGCTGAAGTACTGTGGACTAATAAGAGGAAACAGAGCGAAGTGGAGATGCTTCCACTTAGATGGAGGGGAAGGTCTCTGTGATTTTGATGTAAACCTGGGATGGCACTCGCCTCAGGCAACAGCTGGATCTGACACTGACAGATGAGGCTGGACCCACCCAGGTGTCACACGCCGTCAAGCTGCGATCTCACGATAAGCTCAGTCATTACAGAACTGGACAGGAGGGACATTATCAACATTATAAGATCAGGGTGTAGTTTGTTATTTTGGGTCAAAGTGGACCATCTATAAATTCTGAAAGGTTTTGAAAGTCCATGTAACCTGTATGTTACTAAAAATGTCTACATTTTTGCATAACTGTTGAAAAAATGTAAAAATTGTTAGATTGTTTTCAGGAACATAGTTACAAAGCTTTGAGTTTAAACTGAATGAGATCCAGCATGTTTGTCAGGCTTCTTGACATTTTACTACTTTTGCTAAACTGTTTAATTATGCAGATTTTCCTTTGTTGTGCCTCAGTAAAACCCAATTGCCTCTGCCCTTCTTTCAGGAATACACAGTGGATGTCTTCTTCCGTCAAAGCTGGTTGGATGAACGGCTGAAGTTCCATGGACCAATGAACACCCTTCCTCTCAACAATCTGATGGCCAGTAAGATTTGGACCCCTGACACATTCTTTCATAATGGCAAGAAATCTGTGGCCCACAACATGACCATGCCCAACAAACTTCTGAGGATCATGGAGAATGGAACGTTACTCTACACCATGAGGTACCTGGCTTTTCACCTCTGTCTTTCTATTTGAAGACACCAATGTCAAGTTATAAGCTTTAACTTGATTCATTAGGGTAGAATTGTCTTTGATGGAGTGATGGTGCTGAGCTGGTGGTGAGCTGCTTCTACATTAAAGTCAGTCTCCTACAACCTTGACACTTATTGCCGCTCTTTGTGTTTTGAGATTATTCTTCTCTGGTGCATTAATGTACTAATTCCAAATGTTAAGGGAGATTTGAGAGCACAATGCAACAGAGATATTTTCTGTACAAAATATTTTCAAGAATTGTCATCTTAGCTCTCTGACACAATTTCATCAGGAAAAAATTTCAGATTTTTGACTGTGTTCAGATTGAAATTAGTGAAAGTGCATGGTTTTTACACTTACATTATCTGACCGGGGCATTTCAGTGCCTTTAAAACTTTTTTGGTGAGTCTGTTGTTGATTTAGTGCCGTGTGTAGGGTCATTGTCCTGTTCATGACTGAGTTTCTTGGACCAATGTTTTCACATTTGACTCCAAACCCTCCATGTGTACAGTTCATATTAACGTAATGACTAAAACATGTCCTGGTCCTTTTGTTGTAGAAGAATCCCAGCCTAGACAGAGAAGGTTGGCAGTGGTCTATACATATATATATTGTTTTTTTTAAACTTGTGAACACTATTTCTCTCTATAGAAATATTAACCTCAAGTAGCTTGGAAATAGCCTGGAACCTCCTCATCTAATGATGTATATAAATATTTGCTTCTCTAAGGTCATTACTGATATTGCTCTGCTCTGGCATTGTGTTGCAGGCCAAAACTCCTGATTTTGTAGATGTAGACACACTTGATTCATTTCATGTGTTGCATTTCCACAATTCTAACAGTGGACTTTGTTTTTTTTGTTGTTGTTTGTTTGTTTGTTTTTTAAACTTTGGTGTAGTTTCTGATCCATAAAGCATAAATATATTTTATCAAAATGTTTTTTCTTAGTCATAATTTTATGCACTAAAAGCACAGTCTTGTTGTAGATCTTGCAGGAGGTATCCCAGTGAGAATGGGTTGTTTGCTCTGACAGACTCCATCTGTTTGCCAAAGGCATCTACTGACCTTAAAGGTGGCAACAGATCTGAGTTCTTTCAGTCTGATAGAGCTAATTTAAGGACTTCACCCATCAGCTTGTAGCTTCACTCCAGTGTGCTTCCACCTAATTTGCTTGTTGCCCAGCAACTGCAGATGTTTATCTATAACAGCTCATACTTGAGCTCCACAATGACAACATCTCGTTAAAACATAACCTATTTTGAAGTTATATTTAGTTATCTTTGTGGACTCATCATTCTACCACACTTCATAAAAAGTTTACATATCTACATGACACTGCAATACTTTCTACAGTCAGTCAGTTGCAATTTCATTATGATACCCAGTGACATTAGGATACATGTCTTCTGATGTACGACACAAACTTCCAAGCATGCTTTATGAGTATATTTATGTTTTTTGCCAGGTTAACAGTTCAAGCTGAGTGTCCCATGCATCTGGAGGACTTCCCCATGGACTCACATTCATGTCCTCTTAAGTTTGGCAGCTGTAAGTGTTAAAATCTGCAGAATCAAACTCATATAAAAAATGGATAGACAGATGGATGGATGGATTTTCAGTCTTTAGCAGTGGTGATTAGAAATGACTAATCACCACAGTCATTTCAAATTGGTTTATGTTTGTATTATCTCTGCATCAGATGCCTACACAAAGACAGAGGTAACATACATCTGGACAAGAAATGCCTCCCAGTCAGTAGATGTAGCAGATGATGGGTCCAGGCTCAACCAGTATGACTTGGTTGGACAAACTGTTGGAAAGGAGACCATTAAATCCAGCACTGGTAGGCACCTAATCAGACAAAGACTATCAAAGACACTCAAACTGGTGATTCCTACATTGGTTTCTGTAGTAATGTGAACTCAAAATCTGATCTTTTATGGTTTGGTCTTTTATACACTACAAATTCATGTAAATAATGCAATTCAGAAAAGTTCTTTAATCAAACTTTTATGTTTTTGGCAACGTAATTTATTCACCAGTTCATCCTTCATATTCATTTCATACAGATTTATGTTCCAAATATTTTGTATACTCATCCACCAGCCAGTGTGGGTGAACCACATGGTGGAAGGAGAAGCAATCTCCATACCATATCTTCATTTGCGTTGGAGGTCTTTCGATTTCAGATTTCACAGTTACTGAAGTGTTTTCTTTTAGCCACTCTCCTTCAATGGGATTAAATCGACTTCTTTTCAAGGGTTGTAGCAAACAAGAAGAATGAAGGCTGGAGATAATCCCAATATGTATTTAACTCAGCAGGCAGAAAATAGCCCTGTCAGTTTCCTGCAAACCGTAGTTATAAATGCAGTAAACACTCCAAAGAGTAAAGGTCAAATACAATGTTTGTATTCTTGTGAATACAAGTATATCAAAACTAGGTAATAATCAATAAATGATAACTATCCTCTGCATGATTGTCCTCTTTGTTCTTCACATGAATATATTATTATGTAAATGAACCTGTTCCTATGACTCTCAGGTGAATACACAGTGATGACGGCTCATTTCCACCTAAAGCGGAAGATTGGATATTTTGTGATCCAGACGTATCTGCCCTGCATCATGACGGTCATCCTATCCCAGGTTTCCTTCTGGCTCAACCGAGAATCAGTGCCTGCTAGAACTGTGTTTGGTGAGTATTTGAGACTTTGAATCTGTTATTTAAGTCAAAAAAGAATTTAAAGATTGCAAACACTTTGGAGATCCCGAACCATCAACAGAGGTGAAAAAATAAAGAAATGTCAGAATCAGATTAATTCAAGATCTTAATGTCTGTATTGCTTTGCAAATCTTGGTTATAGTGAATCAAAAGCAAAGGAGATGTAGAGTCTTAAACCCTATTTAATTTCTTCCTAAAAATTTGAATGTGCATGGTTATATGCAGAGTGAACATGAAAGAGAAAGCACATTAAAACCCTTTACAACCGTGTCTACATAAGAGTGTGCACAGCAGGAAAGCAGAACAGCAGCAGCTACAGTCGTCTGAATCTCAACACCAACTATTCAGATAAACGTTTGAGTTTTAGCTCACTTCTGTTGTGGAAATGTCAATTTTCCACTTAATATTTTCAAATTTTATGCATGTAAACTACAGAAAACTAGACTTGAAAAATAAATGCAGACAACATTCAATTTCATGGCATTTTATTTCTCTTAAGTAAATGGTTCTTATCTTTGTATAAAATAACTACATACAATTCCAAAATAAATATGTTGGTGTTTGGTTACAGAAATGTAACTAAATTTAAACACTCTGGGTCTTCTGTGTTCGAATTTGGGTCTATATTTTCTGAGTGCATTTGCCAGAGAACATATAATAAAATACTCTGTTCATTTTATGTTTCTTTTCAGGAGTGACCACAGTTCTCACAATGACGACCCTGAGTATTAGTGCCCGTAACTCTCTGCCAAAGGTGGCCTATGCTACTGCCATGGACTGGTTCATTGCAGTCTGCTATGCATTTGTCTTTTCTGCTCTCATTGAGTTTGCCACTGTTAACTACTTCACCAAGCGAGGCTGGGCTTGGGATGGAAAAAGTATTGTCAACGACAAGGTAAGTGCATTCGTATGAAAAAATTGTGGACACCCCATTAAATGTCATGTTATTTCATTTGTTAAAAGGGCTCTAGAGTGCAACCAAATTTCTAAAATAATCTGAGGTAGCACCAGTCCGACCAGTCGTAAAAAATAAATATTTTTTTTTTAACCAAACTTTCAGTGTGGTTCAAAACAGACACATTACACCCATATTGTAATGAGATTCAATCATAGCTAGTGGGTGGGAGCTTCCTAAAGAGACAGAGGTCCAATTTCAAGGTGTCAAATTTCAAAGTCAAATTTCTATTAAACTATCTTTGATATTTACGGCATTTTTATAACATCTGAAGGTAGGACAATTACTTAATTGTGCTATAAAATAGCAATATATGCCTGGAAAGTGTATAATATTGCCGCTGTTACATCTTGCAGACTGTTATTGGGTTGAGCTTTCTTGAAAAACACATCTCAGCAGATGTTCTAAATGTCCATTACTTGCAAACCTTTTTTTTCCTGGAGAGTGGAATGACTCATTTCAAATTCTTCTCAGACCTTTATAAACTCCTTTCCAGGCCTTTTTCTATTTTTCCATGGTGTTCATTGTCTCTTCAGTAACCAAACTAAACATCTGAGCTTTAATTAGGACAAATCAATTTCAAAATACTAGGTAATGATAATCAACCTAGATGCAATCAAACTGCATGTGATTGCATTTATGTACCCTTTTTAAATTTTTGCATGTATTCATTAATAAATAGCATACCCTTTTTCATACAGTTTAAATTTCTTCAACTGTTTTAATCTTCCTGCAGAAAAAGGAAGCGACTGTCAAGAAGGAGAAGAACACCTATGCTGTAGCTGTGGCAAACTACAAGCCCAACATCACTAAAGACACAACACTGCCCACCATCTCCAAGTGCACTCTGAACGAGCCCAACAAGATCACAGGAGGAACGAAGCCCGAGCAGAACAAGAAAACCTTCAACAGCGTCAGCATAATCGACCGCATCTCCCGTATTATGTTCCCTGTGTTGTTTGGCACCTTCAACCTAGTCTATTGGGCCACTTACCTGAATAGAGAAAAAGTTATCAAAGGCCTGGATCCATCTAAATGAGCAGCAAGGGCCCAGCACAACAACACGTCACACATTCAGGACAACAACGTTTAATTACAGCTGCTTTGGTTACGTAAACCTACCTTCTCTCATTACTGGATGCAGTTTTCAGTCAGTATAGATACACATTTCTAAATAAGTTTAGATCACACAGAATTTTCATTAAATCTTTTCTTAAAGATATATTATGATGAAATTATATAAAACACAGCATAAACCAGGATAACTGAAATGCTGCAGGGTATAGTGTTCTGCAGTTCCCCTCAGGTTCAAAGAGGCTTTTTCTCTTCACCTTTATTAAGTTTACTAAAGCTCTTAGAAAAATTACTGTCTACAACCTGCTTGGAACCAATCAGCAGAAAGATGAGGCAATCAGATGTTTATGATATCAGGTGAGCTGTGCAGTTTATGGGAATGAGCATTCCAAGAAAAAGTACTACAATAATCACAAATATCTGATTATTTTTTCAAGTACTGTGTAAACACACTCAGACATATATATTGATATAAAGTTTAGCCCAAATATTTACATACACTGTATGAAAGGAAGCTGCATAGTGGCACAGTTGTTAACACTGTAAAACAGATTTTGATGCCCAGCCTCAGTTTTTTTTATGCATGGAGTTTGCATGTTCTCCCTGTGCATGGATGGGTTCTCTCCGGGTACTCCAGCTTTCCCCCACATTCCAAAAAGCTGACTGTTTGGTGAATTGGTTACTCTAAATAGCCCCTATAAATGTGTGTGTCTGTGTGTTATTTGTCCTGTTTGCCTCTGTGTTGCCCCATGATGGACTGGTGACTTTTTTCAGGGTGTACTCCCCCCAGGCTATCAATCCAGCTTGATGACTGCTGGAGGTAGGCACCCCCGGATCCTGCAAGGATAGGTGGGTACAGATAATAGATAGATGTGATAAAGGACATGTAATCTTTTTTTTTTTCTCACTGTCTCACATTAACACCAAATTTTCTTGTTTTTGATCAGTTTAGATATGTAGCACCAACATAGCACCAATTCTATAATGCTGATTCACAACAAATGCCATGTCAAAGCACTACAAAATAGACAAATCCCATTGATTGACAGAAATATTAAGTCAATTCAATACATAACATAGATTTAAAGTTAACTACAATAACTGTTTGATCCTACAAAAACAAAGCAGTGAAGTGCAGCTGATTAGGTCAATTGGTAAAATGTTTTCTATCTAAGGAAACCTAGCCAATTGCTTCAAGTTGTTAACTTTGCAGAAATCATGCATACATGTGGGGAAAGTGGAAAGAAAAATTCCGTCATGTTCACCCTGAGAGCATGTGGTCAAGGCATCCTAAGCTTCAGATTTCTTAATCCACAACATTTGAATTAACCAGAAAAACGCATGAGGATGTACAGTATGTCAAGGCAACAGATCAATCATATTGTGTCTTTGTGTGAAAATCAAAACAAATTAGACAAGATTTATTTTTGGCAGATTTATTTTTGCCAACATAAACCAGTTAAGATATTTGTAAGAGAGTACTTACTCTAGTACTAATATCTTGTAAGTAAATTAGTAAGCCAAGATATTAATAAGAGAACTGTGGACCTTCATAAGTCTGGTCCTTCCATGGGTACTATTTTGAGATTCCTGAAGATATCATGTTGTAGAAAACAGATTGAAACAATTGTGTAAGTATAAACACCATGGATGTCCAGCCATTATGCTGTTCAGAAAGGCGTCAGGTTCTGTTTCCCAGAGGAAAACATGTTGAATCAAACGTAGAACATATTTTGTAAAGATGGTGACTAAAGTAGCTAAAAGTGGTATTTTCCACAGTGAAACTCATCTTTTACTCCATGGGCTGCAAGGCCACTCAGAGAGGAAGAAGTCAAAACTCAAAAAGCAAAATAAAAAAGTTCACAATGTGCAAATACACTCAGGGACAAAAATCCTAATTAGTGGAGATGTGCTTTTGTCTGATGAACACTAAATGGAAAGATGCCCAATGATCAAATTGTCCATTATTACATTGGGAAGAAAAGAGGGAATAGTAGGGGAGAAAAATAGTATTATGTGGGAATATTGATGCAAAATCTCAAGACATCAGTCAGGAAGTTAAAGTTTGGATGCAAATGGGCCTGACAAAGAGGCAATGACTGAGTCATGTTGCCAAATTAATCATAAAGTGTCTTAAGTAGAAAAAGGTACTGATTTAGAGTCTCCATTACAAAACCTTGATTTCAATCATTTAGAAGATTCATGGCCAGAGCTAAAAGGTGTGTATGAACAAATTGAGTTACAGACTTGGCTCAGTTACATCGGTTACAACACAATATCATGAGAAACATTTTTACATAGTTAGGTTTAAAAGAAGGTAATTATAACAAATAGAAAAATATAAATTCCCTCTTTAAACTGTCTTACATGCAATTCAAGAATCTTACAAATAAAAATTATTTTTCTTTTTCTAACTGACCTGAAATAAGAACTTTACTCAGATTTTATATCAGTGAGAACAAAATGTTATATGTTTTATATGTTTATATGTTTTTATTCAGTGCATTTAAGTATCTGGTTACAACTGTAATTCGGTCCAGAACCGGCACCTGGTGGTAATGTTGCTATTAGTGTGTTTTTAGGAAGTGGCAGTGGACTAAAGAGACTCCCTTTAAAATGATGTTCATAAATAAAACTCACACACATCAAACTTTAACAACTAGTTGAACACTGGCACATCAATACCTACCCCTACTTTCTCAGAGGACAGAAGAGTTTTTCTCATCCATTGTAGTTGTGACTATATTGAAAATTTAACAACAATAATAGGCCTTATAAGCCTTTGTAATAAGTACTAAATAAAAGTGATACTTTGAGAACTGTAAAAAGAGAAATCAAAGGGTTTACATATTGTAGCAGTAATCCAACAAAGTTTTCATTCAACATCAGACCTAAATATAATAGGTTTTCACTTCTGCTGCCACTTTCAGATGAAGTGTGGTAGAAATAGGTTTGGAGACTTCACTGTGTTACAGTTTGTACAGCTGTTTGATGTAGCAAAGCAGTTGAAACCAGCTTACAAATCATCTGTTCGCTTATGGCTAGCTAATACCTGCAACTCAGTTGAAACGTAAATATATTATAGATTCAAATGCAGTGTGGATGAACTTTATATGTTGGTAATGGGCCTAAAGAATGATGTTTTCTCTACATATGGAGGTTACCTCTGTAAGCGTAAAGGTCCATATATCTTTGTTCCTTGTTAACAAGTGGTGACCGGATAGTAAATCAGAGTGATTGGTTAATTGTGGCTTAATCTGTAGTAGTTACAGCATTGTTCCATTTTGTTCCCAACCTCCTATGATCTTTACCCCTAAAATTTAACATTTTACAGAATGTCCGTTTAACAGAGAAACCTGAAACGGAACCTGAACTTGCTGGAGGGACTGAATGTCTTTTCTGACCTGAGAACACGTTAGGATCCCCCATGAAAACCTCCAGGAACAAGCTAAGGGAACTCTAAATTCAAAAAGGGAGATTAATTTGCGATATCTAGCAGAGATTTGACAAGGAAGCAAGTTCTTTCAAGTGAAAGTCATTACGGGGAAACAGAGTACTTGACATCTTGTGCGTCTAGAAACA
The DNA here is from genome assembly GCA_903066825.1 of Alfaro cultratus. Lineage (NCBI taxonomy): Eukaryota > Metazoa > Chordata > Actinopteri > Cyprinodontiformes > Poeciliidae > Alfaro > Alfaro cultratus. The sequence continues at coordinate 14,535 of CAEFZX010010662.1, forward strand.
ATAGTCAAAGGTAGCATGACTGCCTCTGGAAAAACAGCTCAGAGTCTACAAGCCAACAGTTACTTTGAAGATGTAGAAATCACTGGTACTAATGTGTTTTACACGCTGATTTATTTTCTAAATACTGCTCAGGCAATTTGAGCATGTGCCTTAATCAACCAGCAAATGAGTGCTTAATGAAATTCTCAGCTGTCTGGCAGTGGATTTTAAATTTTGGCATCATGTTTTGTTGCATCCAATGTCTGGTATAATGCATATCCAAGTCTTTTACTTTAATTTAATAATTAATGTTAAGTCCTTGTCTCCAATTATGTAAGACAAAAAAAAAAAAGAACCTTTTTTGTGGGTGTAAGAAAGTGTCCTTCACAATCTTCCAAAGCTGGTTGAGGATTCCTATGTGACATCACTTCTCCCAGTGATGTTTGTATTGCCATTTTGGATGTCAGCATGCCAACATAAAAAGGGTAAGACAAACTGTCAAGAATATTTCTTAGTTTTAAGTGAGACAGGACAATGTGTTGCTGTGATGCCAATATTGAATTATTGAGAACATCAATCTTCAGTTTTCACTGCCAAACAGAAAGATGCTAAAGAGGATGAGTACTTATGGAGTTGCCAGAGTTTAGTAATCCCAATACCTCATCACCATGCCAGATATTTTTGCTTGGTAAAATAAGCTAAATTACTCAGCCTGTAGGACAGATCAAAGCTGAGAACAGACCTAACTGAAGAATTACAAGCACTTTACCTTCACTGGTTGTCTTTTTGACAGTTTAGCAGTTCTGTGCTTGTAATCCAGAAATCTGATTCAACCATCTAACTCTCAGCAGCAAAGAAACAATGTCTACAAAATAGTAATATTTTCTATCTGAATTAGATTGTTTTACAGCAGCACAGCTGGTGTCTCTTCCAATACTTTATTTCACTGCTGTGGTTATCAGATCAATATTTATAGTGTAGGTAGACATCCAGTCTCGTAGTTTATTTTACATGACAAGCAGTTCTGTAAAAAAGCATTTCCCCTTTATGGAATTTTTGGTTTTGTTTCTTCTCACATTTTTATGTTTCCAATTACAGTATAAGACTGATTTTCATATGGAAAACAGTTTTCAACCAACAATTTTAAAAACAGCATTTAGGAACACAGCTATCTAAGATGAACCCTTGTGTTACAGGGGGTATTTTCAAAGAAGATTCTGTTAAAATTCCTGCACAGTGATGTAAAAGAATAATTGCCAATTGTCTTAAATGTTACCAGTGACAGAACCACTAGGTAGATTCAAACAGTCGTAGAACCTGGCTTAAAAAGGCACACAGTTTAAATCTATAAGAGGGTAAATACTTTTTGACAACACAGTATATCATGTGACATAAGCTGTGCTACTTATAGATGTGATAACCAATGAAATAAGATTGAATATTTGCTGTAAGATGTTCTAATCTCTCAGGAAAGAAAAAAATCTGTGTGGAAAATATGTTTTTCACAGTATTTCCCAATGGCACAGCTGCAGATCCTCTGTCTGCTCTTGTGGCTTTTGTATTTTTATGTATCTGTTAACAATTGCAGGGATGACATGGACCCAGAGTTTCTAGATGTAATGATCTAGTTTTTTCTCCAACATCTGTGCTGTAGTTAACAGCCTACAACCAACGCGGGTGTTAATAGAAGTCTGTCACCTCCTTACTTTCTATGAAGAAAACAATGATGTCATGCTACAAATGCCATAATAACAAGCCAAGCTTTGAAATTTCTTCGCCACACCGACAATATGTTCATTTGGTAATTTCTGCTCTTCTCTCTGCTTCAAATGTTGCAAATCAATGTGTGCTATCTTAGTAGTTTAGTTTTGTATAATGCATACTTTTTCATGAGGCAGCAGAAATGAAAAGTGTAGTAAAAATCAATAAGATGTTGGCTTATTAGGTCGCAGTAATGTAGCCCTGGATTACCAAATTTTTTTTGGTAATTCCTCACTGCTCAGCCTGTAGCTTTTTCAAAGCACATGCTATCCATCTTTCCTTCCCTAGTTTTAAGTTGCATACTATGAAAGATTGGATGCACGTGTTTGTTTCTATGAAATTTGTACTCGCTGTCTTGATGTTTGTCTTTGTGGTGTTATTGTTTTTGTTTATTATTCTATAAAAAATGTAGCACATAAGAAGGACTTACTCTCCTATACATTCCCTTCAACAAAAAAAACACTGTTAGCACTAAAATATATTGAATACCATGTATGTGTAAAATTGCAATCCTTTTAAATGACATTTATTGAAAGCAACTTTTGTGCATTTATTATGTGTAGCTATATAAACACTGTGCTTTTGAGATACTTTACAATTTATTGGTATTTTAGAGGAGTGAAGATATTTTGTTTATGCACATTTATTTATGCTTGAAACTTTCTCTGTATGATTACCAAAATAGAAGTCTTTTTGTGCAGTTGTATTTTCAAAGAAGACTAAATATTTCTGTAATAAAGATGATGCAAATAACTCAGGTTAGATATTTCTTTCTTCATTTTCGTAAAAGGGACATTTATTTTTGCCGAAATCTTGAAACAATGTGTAACCCCTTTTCTCCTTTTCTTAATCCTACATCCATGCATCTTCCCCCAAAAGATAATTAATTTATATTTCAATTATATTTTCACATATTTCACAAGTGATCCTCATATGCATCATATCATGTGTATCAGACACATATTTCTTCAACATGGTTTAACATGTGGAAAATGTGACGTGAAAATGAGTGAAACCCATGTGAACCGAGTGAAGCACATGGGTCTTTACCATGATACATTCCAAATCCACACATACAGTACAGACCAGAAGTTTGGACACACCTTCTCATTCAATGAGTTTCCTTTATTTTCATGACTATTGACATTGTAGATTCACACTGAAGGCATCAAAA
>CAEFZX010010665.1:0-14695 GCA_903066825.1 Alfaro cultratus
GCTCCCCGATGCTCGTTTCGAGTCGAGCCAGTGCTCTCTTGTTGTCTGATAGGCTACCTCTTCCGCGTGTTCTTTTCACAGCCCCGAGAAGTATGGCCGAGTCACGGTCCTCGTTCGGCGGGTCTGAGTGCTCCGCTTCATGGCTCTGTACTTTCACCATTGCGGTACTTTTTTCTTTTGCGCCTTTCTCTTCCGTATTCTTCCCTTTTTAACCATATTTTCCATAGGTGTTCTGTATCACTTTAAGAGTGAGTTTTCTTTATGTTCTACTGTTTTTACCTTAGTTTTAGTCGTGTTCCTCAGAGCAGCCTTTTCTCCTGCCTTTTACAACATGGCACCACCAGAAGTCCCTGAATTTATATTTAATAGAGACACCATTAAAGGTTATCTATAGTAAGAAATATATTAACTGCTTCTAGCTCCCAAACAACCACAAGAAAACTCTAATTTAGTATCTTAAGCTGCTTCTTTGAGCAGTTGTGTAAAAAGCTTTGCCGTGTTTGTGTCAGCAAGCTTTTGGCATTCAAAGTACAATCTGTCAGTCTTTTGATGTAAAAATCACACCAACAGTCTTTATTTGTACTCACAGAGTCAAATTAGACAAATAGAAGAAAAAACTGACAATGATTACGTCAATTTAAGTCAAACAAGAAATGTTGCAATTCTTCAGAACTAGACCTACATCAATATGGACAAAGTCTACCTTTATGAAGATTTATGGAGGCCAGAACGTACATAAATTTCTTTTTTCAAAGAGCAAGACACAAAAACATTAATCCAGTTGAGGATAAACAAAAGGAATGGCCGATGTTGTTCTTACACGTTTCTTCATAGAGTGACAAAATCAAAACATATTGCCATCGTTAAAACAGAAACGATAGCACGAGTTAAACATTAAGACTTCATAATCCCACCGGTTGCTGAAGGCCATGTGAAGTTTGTTTGGTTTTTGAGGTTTAGCTTATGGTTCCACTGGAAAACTGGGTTAGACCCAGTGGTGCAAAAGGTGGCCATGCAGTGTATGCAACGCATAGGGGCGCTGCACTAGAGGGGGCGCAAAAACGATATGGGAATGATGTACTTAACAGCTGTTTGTGTATAAAATGATCAATAACAGAGGAACAGCGCTGATTAGGCGCCCCTCCCCTCCTGCCAGCCGATCTCCCCTCCCATACTTGTAGCTCGGGCAGCGGCCCTTCGAGAAGCGCTGAGGCGCGTTTTTTTCTTTTAAATTTGAACTGTATTAGTGCCTCGACAAAAGGGAGCCAAAGATGGGCGCAGAACAGAAAACGGAATAGGGGGAGGGATAAAGATGTTGGAGAGACAAAGAAAAGCTTTTCAAAGTGGTTGAAAGACAGAAGGTAAGTAATGTCAATGTATCAACAGGAGGGTTGTAAATATTCAGGTTAGCTTAAGCTAGCTTAAAATGACAGATGGTTGTTGTTTCTCCGCCCCGTATTGAACTAATACGGATCGCGATTTATTCCGTATTGTAATAATGTTTGATAGACAAACTAAATGTGCGGCAAACTAACGGTGTTGTAGAGGGCCGCACTGGGTTAACTCGGTGAAGTTTCAAACTGTCAGACGCGTGCTTCAATACACTCCAGGCCGCTTCTTGTTGTTGCAATTGTCAATTTATTCCACTTTGACTGCCATACTTCAGACTTTACAGGCCCGACACATACTGACCAGGCTAAACCATACAATGGTGCCAACAATAAAGCAACATTACAGCACGGTCAACAGAAATTACGACCACCACCGGCGCACCCGCTTCCTCATACATACAAAGCCAGCGCGCCAGTATGGCTCCCATTCATACCTTAGTGACAGTCACGCCCACCTCCACACACCCACCACCCAAGTGTCAAAGTGCTCCTGCCATATCAGTAATTGCTTTTTTCAATCATATGGCTCTTACACAAACTATCACACACATCTCAACGATAAATGTAATAAGAATGACCAAAGCAAAACACGGGAAATATTAAGGTCAGCTAAATTGTTGTTGCGGAACCTAAATAGGACCCCGACCCCCACGAACAGACGCTGTTGTTGCCTAGAGACGGACACTGCGCAGCCGCAGTGAGCTGCTATCAACCCGCGTCTTTTTAAAATGTCCACCTGACACTACAACGTCCTCAAAACCTCTGGCAGAAATACAGACGGTAGTGGGAAAACACACATTCCAGGCTAAACAATTACAGTGACGTTTAATAAGGGCATTAAAATAATGTGTAGGCGATATTCAGTGGGGCCCAGTGAAATCTTAGTGATATATGTGTGACATCAGACAGAATGGGTCAGGAGAGGAACCGCAGACCCATCAGAACCTAAAGAACCAGACATCAGTCTCTTCATCCCTCAGTCATTTCCTGAGACCAAAAAATAATATAAATGGCAATTTAAAAGAACAAATCATAAACATAGATTAATAGTAAATAAATAAATATTGTGAAAGGAACATTAAAATCGTTTGTTAGGATTGTGTAGGAAAAACATTGATATCTTTTATAAATACAGTGTTTTGTAGTCAACATAATTTTGTAGTCAATATAATTTCACCATTTTATTAATGTGGGTTGCCAGTTTGGATAAGGCTTCCTATTAAGCTATAAGAATGTTGGAAAACATGCTAACAAAATGCCTCAGATCTGCAGGCCATAGGCGGTTCTAGACACAGGCTAACAGAAGTGGCTCTTTGGGTCACTTGTACAAGTTTATGTCAGGGGAGGGGGTGAGGGTGGGGGGAAGGGCGCCGGTGACATGTTCGCATCCACCTCAAAAATATGTAGTTGCGCCCCTGAAGCAGACTAAGCAGGTGTTAACGATCAGAAGCTGTTTTAAAATGACACTACATTCTGACACTAATGACCGTGAAGCAGCAGAGAGCAGTAGGGTTACCCAAATGTACAGATCTAGCAGAGGTTTGTGTTATGGGCATGAAGATCATTTTAACTCTGGATATGACTCATTTCGGTCTGGACTATATACTTTTTGTAACTATGTTCTGGCATTATTATTGCCAGTAAAGGTAAACTTCATTTTAACTGGTCAGTCGAGGTATTAGAGTAATATCATGTAAAATTTACTTTTTGAGCTTTACATCAAAAAGTGTTATGTTATTCCTTCATTAAAATCCCCTCTCTGTTCTTTCAGACTAGCCAGCAGCAATTAGCAAACTGATGGAGGAACTGCTAAGCTCATTATAGCTACTACTCAGAGCAACACTTCTAAAAACTTTAAAGAAGCCATTTTGGGATGACTTCCTGGAGGCAGAGCTTCAGAAAGAACAGGAGTTTCTAAATAGACAGACCCAAATTCAAAATGTTAATCACAAACACCTTGATGACTTAATATGACTTAAATATCTTTTAAGTCATATTTGATATGCATAGCACTTTCATAACACTTAATTCTGGATTGGATCCACATATTTTGCCCATATGTATAATTTTGAAGTCAAGGAGGTTATAGAAAACCCACAACTTTAAAATCAGAATGAAAATATTGTCAAAATAATTTATGCCCCTGTGTGTATCTATTTTGGAAAGTACCGGTAAATGTATGTTCCTTGATTTAGTTGTTTTTAAAATTAAATGTCACATATTTAGTGTCTCAATTCTAACTATTTTAACACATATAAACCTTTCAGTGTTAAATTTATTCTTCTTTTTCAGATACAATAAAGATGTTGCAAATATTCAAATAAAATAGCAGAAGGTTTCTAACAGCACAGATGTTGAAGTAAAGCGATAGAGCTCAATAATAAATGCCCAGTGCTCTTCTAACCTTTTTCTTAGCCATCTCTGAGTCTCCACGTTTGCGTCACTATGGCAGTTTCCCGTATTTCCAGGACTCTCTGGCCATATTTGTCTGTCCGCTTCATGTGATTTAAAGTAAATCTGTCTGTGCACGTGTGCGAATGCTTTATGTACGAGCCTCTCTGGTCCTACTCTGTTTTTTTCTACAGTTTGACGTATATGAGGAGAGACTGCGTTAAAAGCATTAACATTTTCAAATCCCGAATCACTAATCAGGATGTTGTCTGAGAGGAGAGGAATTTGGCAGAACGCTGCATTATTTAGCATCCACTGGTAGGCGCCCTCAAAGAAACACACACAGGCACATACACTTCTTACTGTGGCCTTTTTGCACTATTTTGATATATGAAATACTGGGATATGAACAGGGCTCAACATATTAAAACCCAGAATTCTTCGTTATAAGAAAGAAACGTAAAATTCTATTCTTTTTTGCAAAGGCGTGCGTTTTATGTCAGACGTGGCGTCGCTCTCAGACATCCCTTCATTGATTCAGCCTCTGATCAGTGTCGGCCATAGAGTGATGAAAGACAACAGCAATAAGAAACGAACAGCAGCGAGGAACGGGAAGAGACGGGAGTGAAACAAGACGAGGCAGCAGGGCGGACAGTCTGCTAAAGAGGATTTTGTAGGTTGTTATCTCTGGAGTTTATTTGGGGTATTTTGTATAAAATTCCTGCTGTGTGTTTGGATATTTTGCCTCTTTCTTTTAAGAGCCTCCATAGCATTTTCACCTTTCCCTTTCACCTTCATTTGTTCTTTTAGCTTTCTGTGTTGATTTAAGGGCTCTAAAAATCTGAACTTGAGTTTACCTCCACATGAACAGAGTCATGGCTACAAACTTTTATATTTCATGATTTTGGTTTGTTCTTTATGTCAAGGGATCACTCCTCTCTGCCACCCAGGGAGGCTTTAGTCTCTCCAGCTGATTGTCAAGCCTTGCGTTCTGAAAGCACAACATTGCATTCATCCTGGTTTGAAAAATGTATCACAGCAGCATTTTCTAGTGAATAGACAAACAGTAAGGGTGTTTCGCATATGATATTCCAATAGTCGTGGTTCAATTGGGGACCAAAATTGCAACATTTGTAACATTTTCAGCTGGTTTACACTGCACTGAGTCGAACGAACCGAACTGGAAAACCTGTTCCCCTCCTCACCTGTAGTGGCGCTGCATCAAGAACCACTGAAGGAAAAAACATGAAAATCTCAGAAGAAGACATTGAGTCCAAGTCCTTCTTCATAAAATGTAGACGAACATGGAGCAGCGTCAGGGTTTAGTGGTTGTAAGATTTGTCTTTTGTCTTTGACTGAAGAGCATGAGCCATTTCTCTTGCTAGCACTGGACTCACTTCTTTGTTTTGTTTGTTAAATTGTTAAATTAGTTTATTGTCATGGTTTGGCGTAATTTCTTAACCCACATTCAGATCACTCTCAGAAGGCAGATGGAAAGATATAGTTTATTGTACAAACAATTAATTGAATATGTGTCACTGTCCGGGAAATCTGGGAGCTGGGAAAAGGAAATGGGAACACTGGAACAGAATGGAAGTGCCGAAAATCAACAGGGCGGGATGTACAGGAGGAATAAGGTTTCTTACTGATTATGGTGGAGAAGAGTCTGTGAGGAAGGGAAGCTGAAGAAAGGTTTGAGCCAGGTCTATGTGTGGAAGGTGCCAGGACGAGAGAAATCTTGTGGATAACCAGAGTGAAGCCACCTGATGGTGGTGATGTTAGAGGAGGGGCATGTTCCGCAGGCTTGAGGAAGAGGAGAGCAGCATTGCAAGTCGAGAAACAGGGATCACAGGTGGTAATCTTGAGGAAACGTGGACAATGAGAAGATCTCAAGGAACAGAATCCAGGAGGTACTATGAAACCTTGGAAGGAGGACACAAGAAGGTAAGTCGAGGAACTAATCAACAATATACAAGGAGGCTAAGTCGTAGGAACAGTAACTGTCTTGGGGTACCAAGTAGGTATAACACTCAGGTGTTGAAGGACTGGCAGTCACCTCCTCTTATCCTCTATAGGTCGATTGCAGGTGTAAGAAGTTCACCAGGTCCATCCTCCACAGTGGCTCTCTGACTCCCTCTGGTAGAGACTGAGGAAAAAACAAACGCAAACTCCGGCCTCCTAACATTTATTGCAATTTTGACAAAACTAATGATAAAAGTCTTTGCACTAGGATGAGAATTTTTTTTAGCCGTATTGAGACACTTTTCATATCACACAAGTTACGTGATCAACACCCGGATATTCCTACTAGCGAAAACCACAAAGAAGATGACAGGAGGTAGCAGGAGGACAATGGCTTGTTGAGTTTTTTTGAACAATGTTCAGCTGGTTCCATGAGAGCTCTCACAGCATCACACTTCATAAAAAGATGTATCATTCCAATGTATTGAATCCATAACTGTTTTGTTAAAATCACAGACTACAGTTAGCTGCTCCAAAGTAGGCGGGCGCTGTTGCTTCAATAAGACGCTGATGAATTTGAATGAATTTTATGTAACTGTCTTCATCTGTCGCTGCCAGTATTTTTAATGACTTATCACCTGAATGTATGACTCACTTACATTTAATTTCTTCTTAAACTGAACATTTTTTTTCAACTTTAGTAGAATATAGACAAAGATTTGCTCACATTTGTAATGGAAATTAAGCAATTTAGAATCAAATCCAGACATCCGGTTGAGATCTCATGTTTACTGTTTCTGGTTTTGGTTTGAACTAAAACCTGTGGGAAATCTTTTCCACATAACATTGTCCTGTCTGTTTTCCTATGTGTTGCAGATCAAAGTGTCCGGATGCTTCTGGTTCCACATCCCTGCTAACTATCACACCTGTATGTACAGCATGTTATCTTTTTGGTTTGGATTTTTGAGAAATTTCACAGTTGTGACAATCAGTCACTGCTGAGTTGCGTTTATTGTCCTGATGTGGTGTATTTGTGTGTTGTGCTGCTGCTGCCCCTAAATGTAATACTGCAATTATCATGGGCTCCATTACGCTGGTTAGTGTGAAACAAGAGATAAGGAGATTTTTTTTTTAAATTGAGGAAAAGGACTTAATTAGATTTTGGCAACATATAAATGAAAAGACATTGTTTGTTTTATATTGCTCTTTGTCTCTTCAGTCACCTTTTTTTATTACATCCCGCCCCTTTTCTCTCTTCCTCTCTACCCATGTCAGCCTCAGGCAGTGTTTCGCATTACTACGAACATCAGTCACAGGGGCCCTGGATATATCCACCTCATACCTCTTTGAAGACACAGCCGTTTATTAGTACATATATACACACAGGGCATGTGGAGATCAGTCATGCATGATGACAGATCCTAATAGCTGTTGCTTGTCTACACAAATGCAAAACTGAGACAGAGGGACTGCAGTACGCACAACACACACTGATCATGGTGGCATGTAGAAACAAACCCACACAGAAACACACGCGGAGCAAGTGAGCCCCATCCGAACAATGTTGACAGCAACCCTGCTATTTTTAAAGGGCACACTTCACAAGATATCATCTCCTCATCATCTGTCCCTGGGGATAATTTTCTATTTACACCACAACACATACCCAAAAAATAGCTGACCCACTGATCTCAACAAGAATGATATAGTTGGAGTAAAGTAGTTGCACACATGAATGCGTTATCGGTTAATGTCTTTACATATATCACTGGAGTCATGTAACAACAACGGTCAGACAAAAACTGAAATGATGTTTTGGATCAAAGTCACTGCCATGCCTGAATTCTGCTGGTGGACAGAGAGGCCATAAAATGTATTTTTTTGCTTATTCTGTTTCTTTTTCACCACACTAAATGTTTTTGATCACCAAACAAATTTTACCATCCAACAAAGACAGCCTGACTAAATACATAAAGCAGATTTCAAATCTAATGAAATTAAGCAAAAGCAGAAGCCTGGCTTTGTTCAAAGAAAAAAATCAAAATCTCTAATTTACTGAGACTGTTTGTCCTTTAGTCAACTAAAGTTCAATGTTTGCATTGAAGCTTCATTTATTGAAAGTTAGGAATTGTTTAAGTAGTTAGGCAATTATGTTCATGCTTTTATTATGAAGTGGCAGACTGTTTACGCAGCAGCTCCATTTCCTCTCCTCAAGTTCTCCAGGTATGATGCTGTAGAATTACAGCAGGAGCTAATGATTTAACATTACACCAACACTAAAGCAGAATTAATGCTTGTGATTTATGCTTTGGGGTTAGCATAGCTAACATTCTAGTTAGCAGTGTTCACTCATCACTGCCAGAAATGTTGGGAATAAAGATGTGTTTTAGTGAAGTGTACAAAGTGAAGCGTTTTTACCTGCCTAAGATCAAATCTCTCCTCAGATATCTTCCAGTTTTCTACAGTTTTATTCTGTAAGCTGAATGTATCATGTACCTACTACTGGAATCAAAGAAAAATCGTCTCTCAAAGAAGAAGCCTGGCATCTTTTACGTACGCTGGTAATATAAGCCTGGTAATAGGATACCATCCATCAGCTGAGGGTTATCCTAGCTTAACCATTTGATGGATTGTCTAATCACTCATATCATAGTGATCTCCTCAAGTGTCTAGGTTGAATTTATTTTAAACTATAATCCCTGCTAGTGACCCAAATTCACTACAACCGCTAAGAATGAGGTAATCCTAAAGAGATGCTGCATTTCAGTGCAGATGAAAACTTTTCCTTAACCAACAAACCCTGAAGAGCCACTTTGATAACTTTTCCATTTACATAATGCTTCTCTAAATGCTTATTTGTGGTGTGATATTTGTGATAAATAACAATAAAGCTGACTGACTGATGAATTCCAACTAAAAAATGATCAGAAAATGAATTTAGTGATTAGTTTGTAAAGACATGGACATGTGTTTCTCAGCATGTACGAGAAGGGCTGATAGTAAAGCTGCAAAGTTTATTTGAAAATTTAAGAGTTAGTATGTGGCGCACATTAAATATGAAATATATTGATCAAATAGATGTTTTATTTAATGAATTCAACATGATTTTGTTTCCAAACCAGATTACACAAAGTTATTTGAAAATCATGCCACATAAAATCCCAAAGATTAAATTAGAGTTTGTGCATTTTTTATATATATTTTTTTATTATGTCTACAGCTATGATTGATTCTTACAGTTTATTTTTTATCCCTTCAAAAAGTAGCAAGCACACATCTTGGTCTCTTATGATTGACACATTAATAGATGTTTGAGAAAGACAAAAATGTTTTTTGAATGACACAGTTTGACCCGTAACAATGAAAACTATAGATCCTCTATCACTCTGCTTCTGCATTTCTTATCTTCCTGTGCAAATGTTCATCACGTCTTGCAGACATGCCTGGTTCAGTCCAAGATACTACACCAGATGATGCAAGCACTGGCTAAGAGGCAGTGCTTCATTTCAGCCTTAGAGTCCTTGAAACAGGGAAGGTAACATTCAGATGAAACAGAAATATATAAGAAATATGTATTTCATGTATCCAATTACAGTAAGCAAAGTCTGAGGATGCAGATATCTCATCTCCTACCTGAACCACTGTGCTGCCAGATCAGCAAAATGACTGACACATAATTAATCACATTTCCTGTTTTTGTAGGTTTAATTTTGGAAAAAATAGGGATTTTGTTTTTCACCAATTGGGTTTCCTAAGTGATGAACAACCATCTTATTTAACAAGCTTGTCTTACAGATTCTATTTCGACTTTGAAGTTGGGTTAAATCAGAGAAGGAATTGTCAAAATAAGACAGTTTTTAAATATATCTGTCATTTGTATTTTTTAAGGAAAAATAGTGAGGAAAAAATACTTTGAAATCAAATTTGGTATAAAATGATTGGAGATTTTATTTTTTTAAATCAAAGCTCATTTTCATGGTAAGTGCTTTGTTGCGTCCATGAGCCCCTGTCAAACTAAAAAGCCCATATCTCCACATGAAATAATCACAAGCACATTTAAAAGCTCAGTGTTACAATTATTATGTTTTATTATCACTCTTATATTAGCAGTTTATATTATTATTAGTTTTTCATTTAAAGGTTAGTTTAGTCTTCTCTCACCCCAGAGAGAAGGAATTTGCTAAAGTGTGTAAGAGCATGTTTTTGGAGGTGGTCTTAGGAGAACTTTCTGAGATACTCCTTAGTCGTAAAACTCTGTGTTTACTTTCTGTGCTCGCCCTTTTCCTGTTATCAGGATTGCCCCCCCCCCCCCTTCTGTTTAAGCAAATAAAAAGACCAGCTCTGAAACAAAGGGCAGAACACATGGAGAGCTGCTTGGAGAAGTACCTTTGCTATGCACTCTCCTTTTGCAAAAGATTGGTTGAAACTAATAAACGTATGTGGTTCTTCTTTATGTAGGTTAAGAAAATACCTATCACTCAGGCTCCTCAAAAGCACACACATGTGTTGGAAACGTTGAGAAAAGGTGACACTTTTCTCAACGGAATTTGTTTATTGTCACTTTTAAAGTCCTTGAACAAACTGCTGTACAGCTGGAAATACAAGGCAGTCTGTGAGTAAGAGCACAAAGCAAACAAATGGATGCCAGAAAAATACAAAGAAAAAAACATTTCAAGACTCTGAGGAACATCATGCATCAGAAATAAATCATCCATGTAATCTGAGCATTTTTTAAACAAGGAACTATCACGAGAAAGTTAAAGAACCTCAGTTCAAAGATCACACACTTCCTCGAGTCAGCTTGCCACGTCTCTTACCTTGTGAAGTCCTAAACTTGCTTGACCCAGATTTGTTTCCAGTCGCCACGTTTCATGTGATTTTATCGCTTCTCTGAAGATCTTTGTAGCTGAAGAATTGTAGGTGTTACTGATGAAAGTTGTCCCTCTAGGCAGAGAGACACTATTTTAAAGATCTGTGATGTTAAACATCGTTCTGTCTCTCACTCACTCCCCCTGCTCTCGGTCCTGCGGTCCTTGATGTTCGCCTCCCGTGGTCTTCCCTTCACCAGCGGGGGGGAATATCGCCTGCTTCCTTACATGTCATGATTGGAACGGAGATGGAGTTTTTAGTGCCAGAGAGTGTTTTTTTTTTTTTTTTTTAGAAAAGTAGGCCAAGAGCACCATGATTTTTTTCTTAAAAGAAGATACACACACAGAGGCTTCAGGGAATGAGACGGGTAAATAAAGTTTCCTCCATGCATATGACATTTTTTTTGCTTGTTAAAGAGACAACCATCACTCTTGTACATGCTGGGTGAATCACGGAAAACATCCAACATGGATGTTTCCGAAAAATTTGTGTTCTTATTCTCTCTTTATGTGTTTTTCCCATTGATACAGCTAACTGTGTTTTTTGCTACATTTAGAGCTGGGGTCTTCAACTCCAGCTCTTGAGGGTTGCCATCCTGCAACTTTTAGATGTCTCTGCTTTGACACACCTGAATCAAATATGTGGATTATCTCCATAGTATACATTAGCAGTTCTCTAGAGTCCTACTAATGACCTGATTATTTGTGCTGAAGCAGAGAAACTTCTTAAAATGCCCATCAGTGTTTAGTCTGCTCTATAACTCTAGTTTGTTTGTCTGTAAGTTCTGCTTCGGTTCAGTCGAACTCTGATCTGGACCAAAAACAGATGAAGTGAAACAAAATGTAAGACCTGTGATTAATGTATTTAAAGCCAACCTTCATTAAAAGAAATTTTTCAGGGATTTTAAAGTCTTTATTTCACATACACAAATTTAAGACTTTTTAAAAATGTACAAACACCCTGTTACACTTAACTTTAAAATGTAGAAATTACACTAAGACTGAAGGAATTGTTTCTGTTTTATTTCTCTCTGGTGAACAGATGTTATCCAGATTCTTCAAATGTTCTCTTTGGGTTTGAGACAAAGCCAGGAGGACAGGATGGGGTGAGGTTGTGGGTGGAGGTGACATTCCCTGAAGTTACAGCTTCTTTATTAGAATCAAAGAGCCAGATGGAGGTTATGGGTCATGAGACAGGAAACTACTTAAAGAAGGAAGTTAAAAGATTCAGTGAAGAAGTTAAAGAAGAATAGTATAATACTCTCTTTAAAACGGTGCAAGACATAAGTTATTTGGAGTCTGTTATTTTATCCTGTTTTCTAATAACCAAGAGGCCAAATCCTGACATTTATGCCACACAGTAATTACCAAGAATTTCTGCTTGAATGCTTGACATTAACCAGCTCCTCTCTGGGTGAGGCCTTTTTTTTTTCTGAAATTGTTAGCATTGCCATTTGCCCAAGATTGTGCTTCCCACTGTGTTAACGTCAGTCTTTGGAAAAGTGGTAATTCTCATGCAGACAACAAAAGAACTGGTTACACTCTACTTGCCTTGATTTGAAAAAATGTCAAGTGAAAAAAAATATTAATGTCAAATATAGCTACTTTTAAAGGTAACTATGGGCCAGCTTTCGTGCTAGAGCCTGGAGTACTTTTTTTTTGTCCAAATGAGAAAATTGGTTGTAGACTCTTTGACCCAAATTACTAACAATATGATGGTGGTTAAAGCAGTTAGGAGAATATTCTGGTTTGGAAGCATCAGTTTGATTTGCTTTTCTAGAGAAAAAGCATCCAAAGTTCTGTTTAGTAGTTCTTATGATTCTAACACAACTATGCTGCCTAAAAACATTGTTTTCAATGTATGAAGTGATCGTTTCTGGCCTCCTACATTGGTTCCTAGGGGTCCTTGCTGTACTCCACAGACTTTGCATGGCATTTCTTTTTTGAAACAAGCAACAGCTTGTCAATAAACGACCAGCAGACGGTTGTACAGAAGAAGTTTACTTTCCAGGTGAGTCAATGTAAGTAGTTCCAGTAGGTTCTTAATGAAGCAGAGAATGAACAGGTAACTGAAACCAAAGGGATGAGACGAGATGTGATTAGGAAACAGCAGGAAAATGAAAACATGCCAGGCGTAAGCAACTGTGAGAGAGATGAAGGTGGAGAGACATGAAAAAGGAAAAGGAGAAGCTCCACCCAGGATCATAAACTCATTTGTTTTGGAATTAGACCAATGGAATCCAGTGCAAAATTAATTTCATGGAAGTATACACTTTGAAGTATTCAGTGGATTCAATTGAGCTAAAGATCTGACAATATTAGCAGCATTCTTGTTGAATGGACAAGATGAAGGATCAAACAGTTTCCTATCAACACAAATAAAAAAAATATGAGAATTGAGCTTTGTTAGATGGCAGACATCTGCAAATTGAGGGGCTGTGCTGAGTGTTGAGAAAGGTTAACTCATCTGAAATGTTAGCTACAAACTCCACATATGCTGTTAGTTCCACATTTTGGTTATAAAGAGCAGATAGGCTTGTTTATTGAATGAAATGAAAACAAGGCATTTTTGAAATCTTTCACAGCACTGAGTACTAATTTAAAAAAATGATTTTAAGAATGTAGAAAACATTGTTTAATGGTCTTAATTAAGTGCCCTCTGCTTGATTTAGTTGCAAATGTCATTTCTAAACGTGAACCAGCTGTTTTCAGTTGTTAATAAATTGTTCCAGGTCATCATAAATCTGTGTAGAAGAGGAAAGTTTGTTTTCTCACACTCTCCATAGTACATTTGGGAGTGAGTGTGTGCATGGTTATTTGTTAAGTTGTTTCTGTGTTGCTCTGTGATGAGTTGACGATCTTTACAAGATGTTCTCTGAACTAATTAATATGTCTTGCTTCTAACTTTTCTCAAACATCCAAAAACACTGGCAATTTCCTGGCAGCTGTCTCATGTAAATGTAGCTTTAGCCTGTTGCAGAAAACACTGTTTTTACATTTTGCAGAATCCAAAGTAAACACAAAGAAAAGACACAAAATAATTCGTCCCAATAACCAATACGGTCAGGAGCCTGCTGTAAAATGTCCGGTGGGCAGCAGCGGCACACCGCTGCTGGTGCCTAGGAGGGTGGAACAGACACACGAACAGGCTGGGGAGGGTGGCTGGTAGGCTGCACCAACCCACGAGGAAGTCCAGGAGATCGGCCCGGAGGCCGGCGGGAGCCACGAGGAAGACCTGGAGTGCCAGCAGACCACACAGGTATGTGGCTTGGGCTCTTGTAGGTTAGCTGGTTGCTGAGCGCTGGGAGTCTCGGAGGGAGCACTGGGAAGCGTTGGGGAAACACTTTTAGACGCTGGAGAATTACTTTGCCCACTTACTGGGGCTGATGGCCCACTTACTGGGCCTGAAGCTGCGGGTGGTGCTGGAGACGGAAGGGTGACTGGAGCTGTGGATATCTGACTTGGGTGGCAGTGGTTCACCAATCCTCTATCAGGTTGGTGAAATTCATATGGGGAAGATATGAGACTAGTTCCTCAGAGCAACAAGACAATTTGTGGCTACCTCAAAATGTCTCTGAATGGAGCAAGGTTTCATATTGTAGATACTGGCTTTTAATAGTGAATCTCATCATTAGTTTGGTCGGGTCCTTCTATCTATGTGGTTGTTTGATGGTGAGGATGGATGTGGTGAACCCAAGTAGTAGTAGAAAAATTATGGTTTTAATGAAGTCCAAAAAGAGTACAAAGTCAAGGCAGCACAGATGAGTAAAAGACAAGTAGCTCTGACACTGGTAGCAATTGGGAAATTCATATGACCAGACACCAATGACACGGCTAATGACAAGGACCTACCCGGAAATGCAGACACAGGTGGGATTAAATACACAAGGGCTAATCAGGGAACACAAGACACAGCCGGGAACAAAACAACACAGGAACTAAGTTAACTAGAAAACAAATCAGAAAGGATATATATATATATATATATATAAGGATATATATATATAGAACCACTGAAGGAAAAAACATGAAAATCTCAGAAGAAGACATTGAGTCCAAGTCCTTCTTCATAAAATGTAGACG
>CAEFZX010010666.1:0-21734 GCA_903066825.1 Alfaro cultratus
GAATTTTAGATCTTTGAGTCCATCTCATGAAAAATGGGAGCAAAAACAAAAGTGTTGCGTTTATATTTTTGTTGAGTGTACATTTACGCTTTTGATGTTTATGCTGTAATTTGTTGAGAGACCATGTCATTGCGAAGGAAAGAAAAACAAAAACAAACAATAAAATAATAAAGACAAACTTTTAAAGAAAAACATGTAGAGCTATATAAGCTCCTTCATGTTCATACCAGACATACTTTTCATTAAACCAATACTTCTGCATTTAAATGCTTTTTATTAGTCTGATGTAATATTCTGATATTAAATGCTGTGTTTTAATTAGCTGTAAGCAAAAAATCACTGTAGTTAAGTGAAATAACGGCTTGAAAACATCAGTATGTTTATAATTAATCTATAAAATGTGATTCACATAAATGAATTAATTTTTAATTAATATTTTAATTTACTGAGTGTGACTGTTTCTTTATAAATGAGCTTAGCACCTTAAAATACACTGAGTCGTCAGGTAAATGCTTCCTGTCGGTCAGGCCAACCATTCCCAGCCCATCTCACCATGAGTCGAGGCGCATTGGGCAGCTGTCCTTGGGGACAGTTTTCCTCCAGCTCGTTTTAAATATAAAGTTTGGATAGAGTTAGGATGTGTTTACTCTGAGGTCTGGATGATTTATAGATAACATCCGTGTGCAATGTCTCTCAGCATAACAACGTTTCAGTGCACAGGATCAGATGTAAACTGTTTGAACTGGCACTGGTTTGCCAGTAAGAAAACAGAAACTGAATGTTTTCTCACAATTTTAAGACTATATATACATTTGTTTAGACTCTCAGCAAAGTGTTTCAACTTAATTGGACTCTACTTGTTATATATTTGTATTTAAGCTGATTACAATTAGACAATGAGATATTTATTTAAAGTCAGTGCAGTGTTTTGTCCAGTTATTGACAGTTCAAGCTGCAAGGCTGCAAACATACTGGCTGTACAAAAGTTTCATTTTCCAGTTACATGACAAGGAATAGGAATTTATTTAGAGATTAATATGTTATTATTGTGTATTCATTTTATGTGTTTATTTTATATTTAGTCATACAATATCACACTTATATTTTTATAAATGTTACATTGTGTGTGGTTATGCTTGCATGTACCAATATTTAACACTTTGGATGGAGTTGCTTTTGGGACAAGCAATTTTCCTTTGGGCATCAGTAAAGTATATTCTAATCTATTGTACAGTCTTGTACAGGGGTGCTCAAGTCCAGTCCTCGAGAGCCACCATCCTGAAACTTTCAGACGCATCCCTGCTCCAACACACCTGAATCAAATGAATGGCTCGTTACCAGGCCTGTTCAGAGCTGATCCCCGTCTGTTGGAGTAAGGCTGCATCTAAAAGTTGCAGGACGGTAGCTCTCGAGGACTGGACTTGAGCACCCCTGGTCTTGTACATGTTATATATTTATTTATGTTTGAGGAGAACGGTATATCTCTAAAGCAGTGAGACTCATATGTCAACAATAAGATCACAGAATTGCAGGAAGTTGTCCTAAAATCATAGCAAACTCAAACAAGATTAATCAGGAAAATCTAGGAGTCTTGTTAAGTTTCAGCATTATGGATGTAATCATTAACTGGGAAAGTACTGTTAACGATTAAATAATTATATTATTGTAGCTTCTTATTAAGATCATAGAAACTGTGTCTTCTTACTGATGATGCATAAATTGAGGAAAATGGTGCAGACCTTCAAACCAAAACAAATGACTAACAAAGCCTCTAATCAGCTCATTCATGTTGCAGCCACAGGCTTTTTGAATGAATTCAGGACTTGAACAGAATTTCTAAACATGTTTAATCTCATTTCACTACAATTCAAGTTAATCATTGTGGATTTTGCACATCACAACTTTGTGCTCAACTAGAACATGGGCATCATTTGGCTGGTGATGTCTTAAGTCTGGCAGTGAACATGGCCTTGCAACAGAAATTGTAGTTAATTGGAGTTCTGCTGATGGCATGTTGTGCTTTGTGATGCTAATGCTTTTTAGGTAGTTTGCGGACACACTGCATTTAAGAAAATTGTGCCATTTTAATGTGGAAGAGCAGTAGCTTTACTCTTGAGTTCAACAGCTTCAATCTAGTAACTAGTAAAAACTCATTCTCAAAATGTAAAATGAAAAAATCGTTGTGTAACCTGAAGGACAAAGTGCAGATTAGAAGAAATAAATTGCCACTGATTTCAGGATTATTATAAAAATATGTTGTGATGAAGCTGGTAATCCTGCTTCAGCCTGAGGCGAAGGGCTACAGTATCCACCAAACGGGACAGCTGGGATTTATCCTGCCACATGGTTACATCATTCCTAAACACTCAGACAGGTAATTTATCCACCTCAGCATTTCCTTAATAATTGTGTGAGCTCATGAAAAAAGTCTATAAAAGATGTCAGATGTGGAAAATGGCCAAGTCTTTTCGCTTGATTTTTGTGTGAACAAAGTCATGCAGACAAAAAGGAAATTGATTTTAATGATGAGTTTTAAGGTTAAATAGCCATTCAACAACAATATACATCAAAAAGTGTCAGTATCTTTGACTGAAATGTTTTTGGGGGTTTTTCCCAGACAATTTAACAATATTTGAACCTACTTTGTCCCACATTAAAGACTTAAGCTACAAATAATAACAAACAGACAGTATGCCATGCTCAGATAGCCTGGTATTAGTCCCTAATTTGGACATTTGTACACATTTTAGTCAAACAATAGCATAATTTCTAGAGTTCTAAGAGCAAGCAATGTTTGTGAGAAATTTCATCAGGCGTCGACATGTTCCCGATATCTCCCACAGAAAATCCAAACTAACAGAAAACTGCCTGATTTTCCAGATGATTTCAGATGAAAAAGCTCACACTGTTCCAGTTTTTCATTTTCTCAGTCAGGCATTCTGGCTTGTGTTCTTACATAGTACTTTTTGAGAACATAGTCAAATCTGTCATACTTATAAGTTTTCAATGTCAACCAATATAATTTGAACAATAAAACTTCTGTTTTTTCCACTTTGTCAGAAAATAGTAACAGAAAATAGTCATGCCCTTTATTTGTTTCTGCGTTTTGTCACATTACAGCCATAATGTGCATCATTTAGAGTTCAAGTAATGGTTTTTTAGTACTAAGCAAAAACATCAGAAGAAAATGTGAGAAGTGAAATAGGTTTTGCACAGAGGATTAATCTTAACATCAGATCATTGTTGCTTTAAGAGGAAAAACATGGCGGTACTAAAAGTGGAAATCAGACATGTTGCATCTGAATCACAATCAGGCAACCTAAAAGAAGCAGCAACATCAGAAGACTAGGACACCCAGGTCTGTTCCCTCAGGTTGAGAAACAAAATGCTGACTTTGCTAAAAATAGAACATGATGGTACTTAAATGTGTTTTCAGAGGATTAGAGTCTCTATTCTCTACTACCGGTACTTCAGGTAAGGACAAGACCAAATCCTGGAGTGGTCAAAAGCTCCATTTAGACTTTTAAAATCACTGCAGAATACTGTTCATTGTAAAACTATATTAATAAAACAACTAACTATGTGTATTCCTAGTTAAACCCCAACATGTGTACATAGTTAAAGGGGTAGTTCAGATTTTTTCAGTGGGATTTTTATAAGAGGTTATGATTGCTGAGAAGTTCTCCAAACTTCTTTATTTTGATGAAACAGTAACCGGGTCAGAGCTCATCTGTTCAGCTGTTTTCTCCTAGATGAAGTCACTAAAGGAGATACCACTGTCATTAACTTCTTAGAAGGTATTCCTTGATTTCTGCTTCCTTTGTGTGTGTGTTTGTGTGTGTGTGTGTGTGTGTGTGTGAGAGAGAGCTCTGTCTTCTCAAACTCCCAGTCGACTGTGGCAAATGGCTGTTCAGTCTGACTTAGGTTTCTTCATGTGGCAAGATGAGTTTTCCTTTCTTCTGTTGCCACATGCATGCAAGCTCAGTCTGAGGGACTGCTTGCTGCAAAGTCAACAACACAATGCAAGCAATCGTCTCCTGTTGCTGCATGTTCATCCAGGAGTGAATGCTGCAGTGACTTGATGCAATCTGCTGGGTATATAGCAAGTTTGAATAATGAACTGAACTGGACTGTGTTGTTTGAAAACAAGGATTCGTATGATTGGACTGAATAGACTTTTTGGTAAAGTGTTTTTTGATGAAATGTGTTGAAAATTGCCACAATGCCAAAAGTAAACTGAATTGAATTGAATTATGGAGTAGCTGACTTAGATGTACATAAGTGGCAACTTGTAATTATGACCTCAGAAAAACATCCTTTAAAACAGAACATGACAAGTGTAGCTGCCCTGAGAAATAGGCTAGAAAAGTAACGCAGAGTAGGAATATATAGGATTTATCACTGTCATCTAATGCATGAACATTTGGCAAATTCTTTCAAATTTGTCTTATGATTGCAGAAGTCCTCTCTTACTCCAACTAGATGTTAATTTAAAAGTTAATTTTGATTTTATGAAAGTGAAGAGGCAAACAAAGTTAACTAAGGCAGGCAAGACACTTCTGATCATAACAGAAACTTCTCTTAGAAAAAACATCATAATTTTAAGATGACAAGATAAATCTGTAGTACTGGAAACTGACATATTTGTCTCAATTGGGTTAAGAACAAAAACTAATTTTGTTTGTCTGAAAAACTAAAATTATAAAACTGTAGAAATGCTTACTGAGTTTTTCCTGAAATCACCTAAACTTTAATCTGCTGAATATTTACACATTTTTACATTAAAAGACTTTTAAAGCATAAACTGTCTGCAAAACGTCACTTTCACAGAATGAATACCTTTCAATTAACCCTCCAGCTAAACACATCAAGACTGATGCAGTTTAATTCTCAATAAGAAAACCATCGGCAAAGGTTATGCTTATTAGCTGATGGTGGAACAACAGGCGAATGGATCAGACAGCTCATAAATCTAATTTAATATTACCTACATGCTTCTCTGTAATTTATTACTTCACCATGTGAACAATTTACCAGGATCAAACCAGATATAAAGTCAAGTGTAGCCTCCAAACAAATGGCTAAATTAAACATTTGGTTTCACTCATCTCATCAAAATGTGACACACGAAGCACGGTGTTTGAGAAATGAAAGTTTCTCAGATATCTTTCTCCAGATAAAATGTGTGGGGGCAGAGAAAAAGAGCAACTTTACAGGCAGCATTTTGTTATCTGCTTTAATAAACAGGATAAAGTTACATTTGGTCTAATAACAGAGATAAAAGTCAGAGCCATTAATCAGAAACAGGACTTGAATTCTTTTCACTCAACTGTAAAGTTCTCAAAAAAAGATTGCAGATATGTTTTTCTTATTAACATATTAAAACTACAGCCTCAAAAAGATAATAAAAAAAAACAACCCTTGATGTGTGGTTAAAAATAAGCAAAAAGAGGAAATACTGCTGAATTTTTGGGTGAACATTCTGTTCAGTAATAACACAAACTAAGCCTCAAAGATAAAAACGGGAATGTGCTGACTTCCTTCTACGTTTCCAAAACTTAAAGTCTCCTGATTCCACAAAAAGGGTTTCCTGGTAGAGATAAAGTGTTTGTAAAGTAGGAGGTGTTCTGTTGCCCTATGGCATCTAATGCATTTTCTATTTGAGATTATATTGACACGTCTCAACCAACATCCTTATCCCATCCATCAAAACACACAGACGGTTCTCCTAAAACGCTGTGCACATCAGTGTCAGTAATGTGAATGTCAAACTTCCTGATGCCTCTCTCGGTTGACTGCGGCTCAGGTGATGGTTAAACGCCCACTGAGATGAGCGGTAGATGTAAAACCTCACATAGATGGAAAAATACTCCGGAGAAGCAGAGGCAAAAAGAAGGATGTATGAGGATTTATTTTAAAGGGAACAGACAGATTTTATTGGATAGTTGGAGTATTAACCTCCCATTTTATATATAAGGTCAGTCGATCAGCTGCTCTGCAGTGTACAAAAGAGAAAGATAAGCATCAGTGGGAACCAGACTAGAAGAACCCAAGTTAGACGTAACTCTTATCTGTCACTAATCTATTTGCTCAGCCTCTGACACGAACTGCTGATCTTTATTTTTGGTGTTGGTTTATTTTTATTGTGTGATTGCTCTTACCCCTTCTTTATGTCTAATTTTAGACTTTTAGTTCATTTTAGCATCTTTTCTATGATATATGGGATTTTGGTGCTGACTGGAAGCCTGGAAGATGAAATTAATTTGGCTGGAAGATTAGAGAAAAAGTTTATGGTTACTCTTCATTGCGCAGCTTTCAACTTGCCAATTATGCAATATTTCATTACTAAAACATCAAAATATTTTGCAGCATGAATATCAATCCATCTGTGACTTTTCCTATAAAGCTAAAGTGTTCCCCTGTAGAAATGGAGAGTTGCAAATTATTTAATTATTTGGTCAAGGTTTTGTTTTCTGCTTTGCTCATACGACTTTCTTACAGGCTTTTTTTAAATCATCATTTAACAGGTCAAATCTTAGATTGTAGTTTTATTTGCAGCACAGAGCAGAAAAAAATCACACCAATATTGATGTTTATTCAAATCAGAATCATGTGTTTGTTTAAAAAATAATAGTTCATAAATACCTACTATTCAATTAATTTTTATTTAATGAAGTGGGAAGTCATTTAAATGAAGTCTGTTGTTTTCTCATACAAAATTCAGATTTCTAATCCAGAGTAAGACTACTACAATATCTCCAGGATCTCCATAAACATTCAAACAGGACACCAGAAAATGTTTAAACATTTTAATTTCACTGTGAAGGTAACCACTAGCACTCACCAAACAGGTTTCTGACATTTGCTTTCTTGGCCATCCAATCACAGTTCAGACCAGGATGTTTGTCCACAATCTGTCAAGTTTCCATACAGGAATAAAATGTTTCTGTACCTCCACCAACAGTATCTACCTGGAAACGTCTAATGTTTCCTTATTGACACTAGAACTGTCCTTATAGACGTGTCAATAAGGAACACTAGTAGTGTTTCCTTATTGACAGCAAACACCTGCTAATCCTCCCAAATTAGCTATGCGGCTAAATTCAACGTGGCACAGAACTCTGTGGGTGAATTTTGGTGAACAGAGACACAAAGCGTCATGCTCAAAAGCTAACTGGATACATAGAGGATGTATTATATACCCAAATATCTGCAGCTCGCTCTTTTTTCTCTTGCAAAAATGATGGCAGGATGTTGAAAATGTTCAATTATGCGATAAAACTAGCACCTGAAAGAAATCACACAAAAAACACACACACACAAAAAAAAAACTATATGATCAAACGCACAATTGCAATCCAGAAAATCCAGCAAAAAATCTCCTGGTTCATTTATGACACTTCAGTTTGCTCTACTCAGTAAATTGGTTCTTCTGAGTTTCAGTCGTCCAACAGCAACCATGTCCCTGCTTGTTGAAATGACATCAGTGTGCTCTGAATTTAAAATCAAATTACGGTACTCCAGATCAGATTTGAGATTTTTGTGGTGACTTCACAAAAAAATTAGTTGCTTTAACTTGCCAGGCAAGTTAAAGCAACTAAAACACCTTCATGTTTTAAAACCTACAGGTTGCCTCAACAAGAACCTAGCAACGAGGAAATGTTTCTCACAAACATATTAATGATTCATTGAATCACAATAGTTCTTGTCTCAGTATTTTGCGTCTCCCATTCATCCATGACTGCATACCACCCAGCTCTTTCCCAGCATCATGCTCTGAATACTGAATAGCGGCAACATAATGTGGAATGAACACATTGTGTGCACCACCACGTCATTTTCCTCTCCTGAAATCTATTATCTCCTAACAGAGTCCAAACATCTAAGTTTGGCCGGTTCTGTTCGTGTATTAGCTGAAGCTGCAAGCTCATGTTGCCTTGTTAAATCCAGAACGATTTTCTGTCTTTTCCAGGAGAGATCGTAATCTAAATTGTGGGAATCAATGTTATTCTTTGTATGAAAAAAATGTTTACTAGTTATAAGTGCATTCCTTTCAAGGCAAAGAATTTGGTTTTCTTGAGATAAAAATCAACCAATTCTTCTCCGCAAATACCACTTTTAAACTCCTCTGTGAGAAAACCTCCAAATAGATGAGAAAAAACAGAAAGAAACAACAGAGAGATGCAGAAAGAAGAAAAATGGAAAAAAAGAGGGTGCATAATGGATCAAGATTGGCATCCACACTCTGCTGTGACAAAGTCAAACCAAATTTATTTTAAAATTCAAAAACAACTCATATATACACAAGAGTAACATGTAGATGGTAGTATTATTGTATGGTTGACATTAAATCCCAAAGTGAGGACATAATTTTATTTAATCTGCATAGTCTCTAAGCTTGAGCTGCAGCCTGGGCAGCTAATCGCTCTCGTTTCTCCTGCTCAGCTATCTCTTTCTGTTCCTTCTCCCTCTGGATCAGGAACCTCTTCTCTGCCTCCCAGGCCTTCAGCCGGCTCTGATACTGCTCTATGTCCGGTTTCTCTTCAGAGGCCAGGTTCTGCTGGGCCATTGTGGCCACTAAAGCTTGGAAAGAGGTGGGGTCCACTTTACCCTGAGACTCCAGCTGACTGCTCAGCTCCTGGAGAGGAAAACAATGGTTAGAATAGTAGCCAGATCAGCAAAACAATGGCTTTGCCATGGCAACAGATTGATTAAACTCTCTTTAATGAGAAGGATTATAAATGTTAACATTTTCCAAACTATATTGCAGGTAAAGTTATCTTGTGTTGAGTAGAAAGTATTAAAACTAGATTTAATAGCTGCTCTAAAAGTCCTGCAACTTTTAGGTGTGTCTCCGCTTCAACACACCTGAATCAAATAATGATTGTTAGTAGGATGGGACAGCCTGACTGCGTCCTGGGGAGGTGATTCATCTGTTAGTTCATCTGTCGAAGTATCTAAAAGCTGCAGGGCGCCGCCCTACGAGAACTGGATTTGAGATCTCCAGTCACACACTGTAAGACTATTTCAGAGTCCATCTGTGTTTCTCAATTAGAGGAGCCATTAAACAGAAACTTTATTCTAACAATAGAAATTACTCCTGAATTTGTGCTTTTGTGTTTCTGCCTTCTACTGAAACCCTCAGGTATTTGCTATACATTACCGCTCATATAGAGCAATGTTCTGCAGGATGTTTCTTCCAGTTAAGTATTTATACAAAAAATATATTGAACACCACATCAGATTTCCCTTCCTCTTCATAATTAGGCATTACTTTATGTCAAAACCCCATTGAAGTGCAGTAAAATATAAAACTGCTCAAGAAAATGCAAATACTTCTGGAAGTTACTGGAAGCTGAAAGAAAGCTCCAACTTGTTTGCCTCGTCACTGTTTGATCTCATCAGTTTTGCATCCAGGACGTTTGAAAGATTACATCTTAAGCTGGTTTGGGAACGCCTCAGTCTCCCAAGATGATTTGGCAGGAATAACTGGGGAAGGAGAGGTCCGGGGATTTCTCTTACAGCTGTAAGTACTCGTGGAAACAATTCTCCAAAGCAGGCCAACATCAGAAGAGCTTATCATTCAAATTTTATGTAAATATTTTGTGAAAAACAACAAAAATAAGTCCTCACAAGGGGCTGCTGTGCTTTAGTTTTCTCAAAAAAATCTGAGTCACAAACATAGACATAACAGGAAATGGTGTTTGCTGGCCTGCACTCTGCAAGGAAGGCTCATGTAAATTCGGCAGCAGCAACAAATAAAAGCAGCACAAAACACCCACCTTGAATCTGCTGACATAGTGAGGAAGGTTAGCCTTCTCAGCTTCATCGTCTTCATCTACGGCTTCCTCCTTCTTACTTTCCTCTCCGTCGGACTCCTCGTCTCCAGAGCTGTCCGAGGCAGCGGACAGCTCCTGCAGCACGTCGCTCACACAGTCAAGCTAAAAAAAGATAATACGTCTTTAAATGTTTTATCATGTCCTAAAACTGCTAGTCCAGAAAGAAAAAAATTCTATCTAAATAAATCCTTTTTTGAGAATGACATTTCTAAACTGGACAGACAAGCAATGACGCAAAAAGGCTAAGAATTACTCATTAGCCGG
This sequence comes from Alfaro cultratus, assembly GCA_903066825.1. NCBI lineage: Eukaryota > Metazoa > Chordata > Actinopteri > Cyprinodontiformes > Poeciliidae > Alfaro > Alfaro cultratus. The sequence goes on from CAEFZX010010666.1 coordinate 10,104, forward strand.
CTTCCTAATCTTAGAGAAAGGCTAAGTTAGTGTGGCCTGAGGATGCGGTCAGCAGAACATGAGCTGTAGCACGTCCTCCCCGTCTCGCTGCGTTATCTTCTCAGTCAACATTACTGCTGTGCCACCATCACACACCAGGAACCAAATCTCTGTTTGGTTCCTGTTGCAGTGATTCTTTTGACACCCTCGGAGCTCAGGGCTCTTTTAAAAATTTCATTAAACACAGACAAAGCCAGATTATTGAACTGGGCAGCGCAGGCCAGATTAGAAGCAGCACAACCAGCCATGCAGACGTGAATAAATAATATGACAGCTTGTGGCTTTGACCTCAGCAGGTGAAACCTGTCTGGGGATAAACAGCAGGCTGTCTGCTCTGTGTAACACAGTGTTGAAGTGGTTTTAATCGCTTGGATTTAAACCAGTAACTCTGAAATATGTTTGGTATCAACATCCCAAAAGACGGATAAGGTGGCAGAAGTTATTTTTTTATGTTTTTGTTTCTCTGACTTTATGTTCTTCACGCCTCCACCACATTTAGCAGGGAAGTGATTTTCTATACTATACTTTTCTATACTTTTATAAATGAGGGCTGAATTTTCTCCTACTTCTTGACTTTTCCCAAATTAAGGAGGTTAAAATATTATAAAGTTTTATTGTAATTATATATTTTGCTCTCAGAAAGAACAATTGATGCTGCGGCATTTAATTTTTTATTTTTATCATTATTTGTATTTTTCTTACTACATGTATAGTTAATAGTTTTGAGATGATTTCTTCCTGCAAAGTTACATTTTAGAAAATGTATAATCAAAGACAAAGTTAATTGTCTTAGCAGGAAGTTGTTGTTTTTTTATGCTCTTCATTGACACATTTTCACAACAAAATAAAAGTGTGAATTTCTACATACTTACTGTGTCTTTAGACAACTTTATGTCACCAGATGCTGCAGAAACTCTCTCCATCACAGCCAGCGCTCGTCCCAGATACCCTCTAACCCACGACAGAGGCATGCCTTTAAATACGCCGTGTATGCCCTTTAACATCTCCACCTTACCTGGATGAGGAGGAAAAGGAAAAATAAGTCAGATAAGTTGATAATGAAGAGATAATGAAAGTTATTATCATTCTGCATGAACCAATCGCAGCACCAATGAAGAACTGAAGGCAGAAGAGAGAGAAAAAAAACCCAGTCAAATACACACCGAGGAGAGCATTACCAAGCAGCTGTGCACTGAAGCCGACAGTGTTGTCTTGCTTTAGACCACAGATGAGGAGCGACGCCCCCAAAGCTCGCTCCTCTGACACCTGAGCACAAATATGAAGAACAAGACATTTTAAATGTTCATCGCCTTTAACATCAAACCAAAAATGCTGGAAATGTTACAAGCCGAGTCATCACACACAGAAAGTTGAGGTTTGGTTGCAAGGAAACTTCCCAGAGAATGCAGAGACAGGATCTGTGTGGAGGGAAGGTCAAAGGCCTCTTGGAGCATCAACTCTTCCACCACGGAGCATGCACCTGCACAAAGCACACAAAATGGCAATTTTATTTACATTTCTGTATGAAAGAGTTTTCCTGGTGAAACTCAGAAGGTTTGCTTTTCTCTGTGTCTTTATAAGAGATTACCACTTGGATGGAAATGATTTTGGTCAATGAAGCAGCTTTTATCACAATACTGTAAAACCCCTCAATTTACTTTTTTAAAAAAGTGTATTCTACTTATTTTAAACACAGTTAGAAAATCAGCCATATATGGGGTTTATGGACTGGTGAATGAGAACTGGTTGAATTAACATTAAATTTCATTCCAACTTTAAAATCTGTAAACGTAACATAAAAAGTGAGAATGGTTCATGTAGAAAACCACAAAATGCATCCATTAAAGTAAATACAGACCTCCACATCTGAGTAGAAGTTTTTAAAATCGTGAAACAAGCAATCAAGAATATGGAGGGAAAAGTCTTCACAATGAAGTATTGTGTGCAGTCTGACGTTATCACTCATGGGAACCATGCAGCTTCCCATGTACTTGAATCTACCAGCTATAAAGCAAATCCTGAAACTGATCACAGCCTATTTTTTAAAAGAATGCCTAAAAATGACTAATAATTTTAAAATGTGCATTTTGGTTGCATTTTAGGAGCCTTACTTTTAAAGTCTCCATCCTTAATGTAGGAATCCAGCAGGAGGTTAAAGGTGAAATCATCTGGAAATATTCCGTACTGGGTCTGCATACATATTTAGAAAACATTAATAGAACATATAAAACGTTTAAAGTGTTGTTGCATTGACTTTAAGATAAGTCACCCGACATGCTTAAGTAAAAATGAAGAAGTAATTTATCTTTAATGAGCAACAATGGCTATATAATGATAGTATAATAAACGTGAATTAAAAACATATGTTTATCACAAAAAAAGATGTGACAAAGGTTGCAGGTCATGTTAACCCAATACAACAGCTCATTCATACACAAAATATGTGCTGGACTGGAAAAGGTCAAACAACCAGAATTACAAGCATCTGGTTTACTCAGATTACTTCTGATTATTGCCATGAGCATCACTGACACTCAAAATATTCTCATGAACATTCATCCGTACAGTTTTCCAGGGGCTTATACATAGTCCTGTTTGCACCTTGTTTTTGAGAGTGTGCAGGGCCTTATCTCTGGCTCCGTATTTCAGACACTGTCTGATCCAGGTATGAACAGTCCAATCTCGCAAGTACCAACAATTTGGACTGTGGCGAAACCTTGGGAAATGGAAAATAAACAACAAATATAAATAGACACACACATACAAAAAAGAGACAGAAATAGTAACGAGTCAGATTCAGCAACTTCTGATCATCAACTATGACACCAAGCAGAAATAAAGTTACTAAGGAACATTTACAAATTTTCGAAAGTAAGAAAGAAGTTTTATTTCCCACCCCATATTGAAAATAAATGTTCCCTGAGCAAGAGTCTGATTGGCAAACATGCTAAACTGAGTAATCACATGAATGGGAGCAAATTCCAGAGGAAGGAGTAAACAGGAAAGGTCTGGAGATGCTCCGAACAAAGAGGACCATGTGACTGAGTATAAACCAAACAGACGAGCTAAACAGACAATTCAATCCAAGAAAAACACAGAAGTTGGTACCATAAAAAAAAATAAGGAAGCAGTAGATATGAGAAAGCAGGAGAAGGAAAACGGTTTCTCATACTTGTACAGGTAGTACTCTGCCTGATCAACTTCCTCTCTAGAAGTTATGTTGTCAACAAACTAAAACAAAGAAAAGATTGGTAGTGAGAATCTTGTGTTACCATAAAAATAAATAAAACAATGAGGGGAATTGTTTGTTTAGATGCAGCTTACCCGTGAGATGGTCAGAGAGCTGACCGGGAGGTTTCGGTCATACGTTCTGTCCATTAGGTTGGCCAGCACAGCTGTGAAGTAATGAACATAAAAAAAATACAACATGATTGATGATCTAAAATGTATTTGGCTTCATTATCAAGTGTGGTGGTAGAGTGTGAAAAATCGAAAAGATAAATTGATTGATTTTTTTTTCTTTTCTTAAACACAACAGAGAGCTGGGAAAAAATTAGATCAGTGCTTTTGCTACTCTTTATGTTTCCCTGATCTCAATTGATGGCTGATTAACAGACTTCTAATTAACAGACTTCTGGTCCTCTGACTGACTACAGTTCAGAAGCAGAGAATCGACATAAGCATGCAGGGCAGTGTAGTTTGATAAACACTACGTAGGGTTATCAACACACCACTGGGCTGCAGTGCCACCCGGTGTCCACTGAATGTCATTGCAATAATGGCATTTGCTATTTCAAAGGCTGTTTAGACATTACAACTATTTCGATTGCTGTATAGCTACTAGAGATAAAGAACTTTTATTTTCATATTTTTTTTTAAATCTGTACACGGGTTTGGTTTTACGTAGACAGAACCTCAGATGTTTTTGCAGAGAGATAGTCGTTTTAAATAAAGAGCAATCATGCAATAGTCCTCCTACTTATCCTGCGTGGGAGACTAAACGGTCTCTCACACATATTTACATAAAAAGCCACAATTGTAGGTGTTTTCAGAGTAACAGAGTGCCTCTCTATATGAAATAGCTGACAGTTAATACTCATGCGAACCGAGTTTTCAGGTCAAGTCTTTAATGAGCTGAAATGTGTGAACTTTACCCAGGTTCTGGGGGTCCTTCTCGCTTTCCTCCCACAGCTTGGTGTCCGTGTAAGCTGCTGACAGTAACCATCGTCTGGCTATGAAGGCAAATTCACCAGATTAAACACATGTTAGCAAAAACACAGGTGACATTCAGCTTCTCCTGCTTAAATTCGTCATACGTGGCTCTAAAATATTAAGTAAAACATATTAAACCCAGACATAAACATTCTTACGATTATGCACTTTAATTGCATCAGACAAGATACAACGTTTACCTATAAAAGAAGGCGACGAAGCTTTAGCTTTAACGGCTGCGGTTACACACCACTTCAACACGGAGGCCGCCATTTTGGACCGTTCCATTTTCAACCGAGCCGGAGGGGAATTTGATATGTCCGACAAGGGCCAGACCAAAAGTAGGTGCTAGTTTCTAAAAAAATTTAATTAGGAAATAATCCAAAAGGGTAATGCCATAATAATAATAATAATAATAATAATAAGAATAATAATAATAAGAATAATAATAATAATGATAATAATAATAATAATAATTTTCATATTAATATAGTAAATCTTTACAAGAAATTACGATATACACTCAAAGTAATAAAACGTAAGAGGCTTTCTACAGATACATTAGGGATTGTGGCATCATAACATAATCATCTACACTTTCACCCATCTTGAAAACTCACTGCACCAAAAGTACTAAAATTAATGCTGCTGTAAAGTTTTTCATTAAAACCTAACTTCTGAATTATTAAATTATTTTCTAATGTTTTTTTTTTTATTTATTTTTTTATTAAAACCAAAAATATTCCCAATTTACAAGCGAATTGCAATTTGTTCACCATTTTGAAGCATTTTAATGAAAAATAAGTTTAATCAATTAATTGTTCTTTTTTATTTTTGATAAAGCACTTTCACTGCTGGAGTTAAGTTTTTAATTTGAGTTGATTGACAAAGCTTGTTAAACTGTTAAAGAAAACACAGAAAATTGTCAGTAGAGGGCGATCTTTGTATAGGGAGAAATGTAGCATATCAGCTGGCATTCTGCCCAGGGCCTTTCTGCAACTATGTATTTAAAATATTGCAAACCCGGTTGTTAGCTGCTCTGCATCAGGCTTATAATTTCTAAAGTTTCTCTAAATGACTAAAAGCTGCTACTGTGCAACAACTGAGTGCAGTAAAAAGCTCCTTCATATGTCCTGTGCATATCTGTATTGCTGACCTATCACCTGTCTGATTGAGCCAATGTTTTTGATCTCCATAAATACCTCAGCAGGAAAGCCTTTAACTATTAATACTGTAAACCCACCGGCTGTGGGTCAAACACGGTGACAGGTTGAGACTGGGGTGTGGACGGTTTTAATAAACAAAATATGGAAGACATTTTAGCATCATCTGGATTTCTCGCTGATGATCAAAACAGGAAATTTGTACCTGAAATGCACTCTGTCACAGCTCACCATGTTGTTAGAGATATGCAGCTACATGAGCCTATGATTAAGCTCAAATCTTATTTCAGTGAAAACCTGCTTCAGACTTGTTTTCTTTCGTCCATCACCCAGAAACTTTCCTATTTACCTATGTGTTCCAGTAAACAGAAAAATTCAGAAGTATTTATTTTCAATACCTCTCTCTGCTTCCTTTTTTCACACCACATACATGGTGCACTTAGGTGAGGAAAAGGCAACGTGACTCAAAAAGTGCATTGTTTGACACGTGTCGGTACACAATGGCACCCGGCAGATTGCAGTAGCTGGCATGTCGGTGTGTGGCTTTGTGTTTTCTTGAAGCTTGGCTCAGCTTCAATAATATGCAAAGCTACTGGTTTCTATAATAACACCTGCCGCTCAGGTGGACTGGCTTTCAGTCGAATGAAACAAGTAAGGCACAAAAAAACTGTAATGCAGTCTATGAACTACTCTAATAACTTTTACTGAAGCAGGATAATACCAGACAGAAGACAGTTATGTATAATAACATGTAATACACTAAATATATATCTATAGAAGGTAAGAAGCTGGCAAAGTCGTTAAATGGGCTGTATTATGTATTTTCCAGTCACATTGTGCCATTTTATAGCACAATCAAGTAACTATGTTATCCTTGAGTTGTCATAAAATCAAACATGATATAAAATAAATTTCACTTCGCAATTCAACATTTGTGTCTCTTTAAGAAGCTTCTACTCTTTCCAACATTCTGCCTTCAGCATGTCATCACAACAATGTTTCTCAGTTAAGCCTTTAAAATTCCTCTTAGGAGTGCTGCACAGAGAAGCAGTTTGTGTGATGAGGTCAGCAGATGCAGTTCCACCAGGTGTTTACTAATTGCTGCTACCGCTAGTCTAGAGGAGCTGAGTGGGGGAAGGAAGCTCTGTGAGGCGGAAGCTCAGCTGTGAGGCAGAAGCTCAGTTGGAGGCTGCAGCTCTGAGGAGGAGCTCCGTGGAAAAGGCGGGACTTGGTGAGAGCAAGCATTTATCCACCCCCAATGGCTGACATGCAAGATTTAAGAGATTTCTCAAACAGGCATAGAAGAATCAAGGCAGCACTCCATGTCTGTTTTTGATTAGGGAATTACAATATAACATGATGTAAAGCTCAAAAAAGTCAAATTTACATAATATTGCCCCTTTAATTTCGAATAGTTATCTTCTCTCCAGTTCTCCGCATTTACCTAAGCTCAAAACAACTTGAAAGGTGAGCTGGGGTTCACCCTGTAAAACGACTGGTAGGAAATTTGTCACCAAACTATCCATACTAGCTCAATTTGCTTCCTGCTTGTTCAATTATAGTTTTCTAGAATATTCTACAATGTTCAACTCTCTTTCACAAATCTGCATAGTTGAGTCCTGGTGCCACACCTCATCGTGACACCTCACTCACATAGTTCATTCCTGCCCACTGGTACAGTGTTTTTGCAGGTTTCCTGCAACAGCATGCCTAAAGTACTCTCTGGAAACATGAACCTCTCACCCCGTATTGCTATATTCAGCCTCCCAGAGGACTTTAAAGAATTTTCCTCTGATCACCTAGCTGTCATTTCTTTCTCTTTTCTGTCGGCTAGGTGACACACATTGCTCCTCTGGCAGTCTGGTTTTGCTCCCTCTGGATCTAGATGGCTTAGGGATACAAAGACTTTTCTTCAGCTCAAGAAAATACTCAATTAGAGGTAGTAGTAGTAGGAACTTTTACGAAAGGTGACAATTCATAAATGTTTTAACTCATCATGCTTAGATATGAGGTTTCCCCCAAACACCCACACATATTATTTTTTTGTTAGCCTTTTTATCTTTATGTATTTCTTTTAATTATTTGGGTTTTATATCCATACCATCTGCTGGTTTGAGTCCACTGTGTTTTCTGAAGTCCACAGACAATGCAGCCGTCTACCAGAAAATTCCAGAGCACTTCATGCTTCCTTCTGCTGACAAGCTGTACGGAGATGCTGATTTTATTTTCCCAGTGGGACTTGGCACCTGCTCACACTGCCAAAGGTACTAAAAGCTGGTTCAGTGACCATGTGTACCCGTTATTGATGGGCCAGCAAACTCCCCTGACCTTTAACCCTTATAGCCTGTTTTCAAGAGGAAGATGAGAGACACCAGACCCAAAGAGGCAGGTGACCTGAAGGCCAACCTGGGCTTCTATTACAGGCTGATCGCCACACCGCAATGATGCAGTAATTCATTCAAGGGGATGGTGCCTATCTCCAGTTAACGTTACGGGCGAGAGGCGGGGTACACCCTGGACAGTCTGTCGCAGGGCAACACAGAGACAGACAGGACAAACAACCATGTACACACACACACACTCCCACTCACGCCTAAGGAGAATTTTAGAGAGATCGATTAACCTGACAGTCATGTTTTTGGACTGTGGGAGGAAGCCGGAGTACCAGGAGAGAACCCACGCATGCATGGGAATCGAACCCAGGTGCTACCAACTGCGCCACTGTGCAGCCCCCTGTAGGACATAATCCAATTTGCAAAAAATGAAAACTGGAAATATTTCACTCTGTAATAAATTCCTATAAAATGACAAGTTTCACTTTCTGAGATGGCTGGTAAGATATACTGCACTTTTACATGACATCCAAATTGTTTGTGATGATCATAGGTGGGTAGTGTTCAAAAAGGTTATTTAAATAAGACTAGTGCTACATCAGTATACTTTTACTGAAGTAAAAAAGTTGCCATATAAAAAAAAATACTCAAGTAAAAACCTCTTTCTCTATCTGTGGTACAGAATCCCTCCACTTTGTTGCAGTATGTACAATTTCTGAAAACCTCAACCTGCAGTGCATTTCTGCATATTCTTTGACTTCTCATTCTCTCCTAAGTTTCAGTTCATGAAAAAGCATCATACTGACGGCATTGCCATGTAAAAATCTACCTTTCATCAAACCTCCAAGCTAGAACTGGTTACACACAAAAGACAATGAGATTCCTTTGAGAGGAGCTGACTGTTGACGACAGATATGCACCGTTTGTGGGTTTTTTTCCCTCTAAGCCAGGGGCTGGGATTGAAACGTGTAGGTGAGGAAAGGAAAGAGGAGGAGGATGTGAGAACTTCCTCAAACTGTTTGCAGTTTCGCCCTCTGGGACACAGTGGTCGTGGCTGGGCAGAAATGGAGAAGCTGCTGTTCTGCATTTCACCTAACAAGAAATGACTGGATTTACCTGAACTGGCACGATCGTGAGGTGAAAACGAGTGATGTGCTCTGCTGCATGAAACAACACAAACACTAAGTTGCATTTATTGCGTTCTAATGCAGGAAGGTGTGTGTGAGCTGTTCTGCACAGTCATGTATTATTTAGTATGGAAACTTGTTCAGGCATTAGCCTTCAGCAAAGTAGTATTTTTATTTTAGTAGATTCTTCTGCAATGAGGAGTAACAATGCTTTACTCTGAGTCGCACAGACACAAAGCTTTTGTCTGGGACACCCACTGTGTCCGTCACTGTTTGATCACAACCTAAAAGACAGAAGGGGATAGGTGTTTTCTCTTCCTCTTCCTCTGCTTTGAAAGAGAAGCAAAGGGAGCAATGCAAGCTTTTTGAAACTTGCAGCAACCATCTAATGTTTGGTGAAGTCAGACAGGATGAAAATCTAATGCTATTTTTAAAATTACATAAAAAAAAGTTTGCAGGTTTTGTTTATTCAGCAGAAACATGTTATTGCTACAATTTAAAAGCAGTAGGATAGAAAATCCACACAGCAAATGAGAAAAATAATCTTATTAAATCATACAGATTCAGAATTTAGACTCTAAAGAAACTAAATCACAGTTTATTACACAAAACGTCAAATTTGTGCAGTTAGAACCTGATTACAGTTTAGTTTTAGCATGATCTCCTACAAAAACTGTCTTCAAACATGATAAGTAACACAATTCAGTCATAGTTAAAGCAAAATTATGTGAACATTGCAAATTGATTTGTAAAAAATAGCATATTAAATAAATCTCTATATTTACAAATTAATTCCCATTTATAAATCAGAATATATTCCCAATGTCTGATATTGGTAGCAATTCACAGCTTTAAGCATCCATGTGTATTTTCTCATATGCATATGAACACAATATGTTAGAATTAAAAATACAATTGAATATCACACAAAAACAATCTCTGAACTCTTTCTGGACATTCCCATTATTTTATTTTTGAACAGATGAACACTGTTGGGCATCTTGAAATTGTCCACAGTTTTTTTCCGAATGTCTCATTCTTAAATTTCACTTCATTTATTAATTTATGTCACAAACGAATTGGTGTGTTTGAGATGTTGATTTCACAGCTGCAAGTTAAATTAATTCAAAGGTTGTGGATTTCTATCTCAAGATCTTATGGCGCCATAGCATCTTCATTTGATCTTTTAGTCCAGTTGTTTAAAGGAATTATGATATTAATGTGTGTCAATTTGAAAGAAAGTAATAAAGTATATAAGGAAGCTTGCTATTTCAGGCACATAGAAACCATTTGTAAAATTGCATCTGACCTAAAGTAGGAAAGGTTTTGTCTGATTTAATGTCAGACAAAATAAATATTTATTGTCTTTGTATGGTTACTAATAGACAAGTGTAAATTTGTTTCTACTCACTTTTGCCAATGACAAATTTTCCACACAATTTCTTTGTGTGCTTTATCAACTCTCTTTCAGTTTTCTTCTGTTACGTCGATGCCTTCATAACTACCATCCAGCGGCTGTTTGCTTTCCTCACGCTCGTCTTCTGAAATCGAGTCATAGTCAAATGACTCAGAGTGGACTCTTTCAGCGTATCCCTGCTCATCCACCTCTTCATCAGATTCATCAGATGATCCTGACTGTACGAGGCAGCGTGTATTACCAAATTGACCTTGTGATTTTTTCTCTCCTTCCAAATACTCGTCTTCTGAACTATCCAGGTACTTCGTTAGTTTCGGCATCTTGCCAGTTCGAAGTTCATCAACCCGACCGTCCTCTCCCTCCTTCAGGTCAGAAATGTACTGGTCCGCGCCTGGGGTTTCTTGCTGATCCACCTCTGGACTGTACTGGCTCCTTCTGTACAAACTCTCCTCATCCTCCTCCTGACAGGAGCTTCCTGGGATGCTTTCGCCATCAGACTGTGAGAGACAGAGGCTGGGCAAGCTTGGAGCTTTCTGGGAGAGGTCGAACGGTTCCTCTTGGCTATAGTGGGAGATGAGGCCCATGGATCTGTTCAGGCAGAGGCGTCCTCTTTGACGAAACACTAAGATTAAGGAAATGTTAAAACATTAACGACTTTTACTGGCGAAAATGTAAAATCCTTGCAGCATTTTCCTACTTACATCTTTCATCCAGCCCTCTGTCCATGACTCCGTGTTTAACCTTCATGTGTCTGGTGAGGTTCCCCTTCAAAGTGAACTTGCTGGGGCAGTAGAGGCATTTGAAGGGTTTGCTGTCCGAGTGAAGATGCATGTGTCCCATTAGATTGTGCATTCTGTTAAATTCCTTCCCGCAAAGCTGAAAGAGAAGAAATTATATGCGATGTAAGGTTTCTGATTTGCTAGAGAGAAGCTATTGCTGCTTCTAGCTGTTCTGAATCCAGTTGAGTCTTTTGCAGCGAGTGACTGATGGTCATTGCGCGTAACGGAAGCCCTGTAAATTCTAGACACTAACAGGTACCACAGAATTGCACAAAAATCCGCGAGGGACGGCGGAGTCCCTGCTCGAAATTCCGTGAAAGAGGTGTACGGAGCCTCATGCCGGAAGCCCTTCGAAAGGCTGTTTACATCGTTTTAAACTGTGTGATTGTGAGCGTGAGTGGGAATAAAAATAGCAATAGGTATTTTGTTCCATATAACACAATAAGAGTGTAATCGGTAAACCTTCTATAAATGCAAATTCGACAAAAAACCAAACCTGTTTAGGATTTTATTTGAAACATTCTCAATTATAAATTTATTGATGGAACTTGACTAAATGTC